>JAJIZL010043180.1:16177-27687 GCA_023969395.1 Amblyomma maculatum
GGATGGATGGATGGATGGATAGATAGATAGATAGATGGATGGATGGATGGATGGATGGATGGATGGATGGATGGATGGATGGATGGATGGATGGATGTCCCCTTTGAAACGGGGTGTTAGCAGCTGCTATCATGCTCATTTTCCCCCCTATATCCTAATATTGCTTTAGATTGGTTATTTATACCATCATTCTATTTACTGAATTTTTGTTTTTACATCTAACATTACGTAACTTTACTGCTTTTAAGACACCAATCTTCCAATCGTTGTTTACTAGATTCCCCCGCAGGTTCATTCAACCGGCGACTGGTATCTCTAAACCCCAGAGCTTCAGGAAGAGTGACTGCGCCTGCATATTCGAATATAATATTGTTACGGACAATTCAAGGAAGTAGAAGCGGGCAGTGGCGCGGACAGCAGCGCTCGCGCTAGGCCCGGCAACATATTCATTAAACGTCATCTCACGACCATCGATCATCTTTTCTCTGTCCTCTGTTCTCCTGTTTTCATCGCTTGCCGCCATGTAACATTTGGTGGAGGTGCGGGGTGCTTCATCACCCCCTCATCCTGGTCCGGAGCTTCGGTTCCCTGCGATTTCTTGCACCGTCGGCTGAAGGTCAGGAGGTATCGCATGGCTGTTCCGCAGCCTGCCGGACCCAGCAAGACCTTGCCGTTCCTCCGCCTCGTCCCCCCGCCCCGACCACAAGACACGACGAAGGAGAGACTGACCCGAGACGCCACACATGACAATAAGACACAAGAAGAGACCCGAACGACCATATGTGGCCCCACTGACCAGATGTGCCGACCAAAGACCCCACGACCCAAGACACCGCTACACTTCAATACATGCTCCCCTGCCTATGCCATGCGGTGCGTACCTTGGCCTCCGCCATCGAGTCGTGGCAACGTGTGGCCCGAGAGTGTCCTGGGCCAAGGTTCATCGGGAATCATTGTGCCGGCAAGCCGCTCTATTCTTCCTTCTTCCTCTTTTTTTTCAAGCATCTAGGCACGCTCATCATCATGCCATGAAATCATCAACATTGGTAAATTTCCTCCTCCACAATCGGGACGATCGCTCGGTGGCCCCGGGTCATGTTACGGACGATCAAGGAAATAGAAGAGGGCAGGGGCGCGGGCAGGAGCGCTCGCGCTAGGCCCGGCAACATATTCATTAAACATCGTCTCACAACCATCGAGCATCTTCTCTCTGTCCTCTGTTCTCCTGTTTTCATCGGTGGCCGCCACGTAACAATATGGTCAATTGTTCCATTGGAGTTACCACATACTGCACATGCGTCATCTTCATGGTTAAATTTCTTTTTGTAGCTGCGTGTTGTAAGGCACCCTGATCTAGCTTCAAAAAGTAGGGCACTGCCTCTTGAGTTATCAAAGAAAGCTTCCTTCCTTATCTGCCTTTTGCACTTTTGGTATAGTTCCACACTCTGTTTCTGTGTTTCTTTTCGATCGAATGTATCCAATTTTTACCTTATGTGTTTTTCAACTGTTGCTTAACGCTCTTTATTTCTTCGTCCTTGTGACCAGCATAATTACTGGTTAGTTTCCTGGTTCTTTTCCTCCATTGTGAGTCAACGCTTTTTCGGTATAGGTATTTAAATACTTTAGCTGCGCATCTGTTACTGTCAAACTTCCTCAGGCGTTCCTCATATAATATTTTACTCTTAGCTTCCCGTACTTCGAAAGATGCCCAGCCCATATTACTCCCTGTACCGCCTCATTTGTGGTTTTGCCGTGGGCACGCAGTGCTAATCGTCCGACGGCTCTCTGATTTATTTCTAATGTCGACTGTACCTCTGACTTTAGCCACAAAACCGCATTTCCGAAAGTAAGCCCGGGCACCATAATTCCTTTCCAAATACCCCTCAAAACCTCATACCTGTTGTATCCCCACATTGCCCTATGCTTCATTATCTCGGCATTTCTTCGCCCTTTTGCCTGAAGTGATTGCACATGCTTTTCAATGTATGCCAATCCCTCGTTTATCCATACCCCAAGATATTTATATTCTGCTACTCTGGGTATTTCATGGCCTTGTATTTTAGAACTCTGATCAGTTGAGCCGTTTAAAATCATCAGACCCGACTTAACTGCACTAAAACTGAAGCCTAGAGCGACCCCTTCGTCTCCGCAATACTGAACTAGAGTTTGCAATTCTTCCTGACTCTCTGCTAGCAGCACAATATCGTCTGCATACATTAAACCGGGTAGGCGTTGCTTTACCGCCTTTCCTCCTAATCTATATGACAGGTTAAAACCTAGGTTACTTTCTTGTATCCTCCGTTCTAGATTTATTTTATAAAGCATGAACCGCAGCGGTGATAGAGGACAACCTTATGTTAATTTTTGCATACCTTGACAGCTTCTGTATTGGATGGATGGATGGAATATAAGAGCGTCCCCTTTGAAACGGGGTGGTAGCAGTAACTATCATGCTCATCTTTCTCCCTATATCCTAATTATGAATTAGATTGGTTAACTAAACCACCATTCTATTTATTAAATTATTGTTTCGACATTACTAACATTATGTCACTTCTCTGCTTTTAAACCACCAATCTTCCAGTCGTTTTTTTTGCTAGTTTCCATCGCCGGGTTATTCACCCGGCCACTGGTATCTCTAAACCCCAGAGCTTCAGGAACAGTGACTGCGCCTGCATCAACTTCCGGAAGGATACCATTACATTCGAGTATAATATGGTTAATTCTTTCACTGGAATTACCACATACAGCACATGCGTCATCTTCATTGTTAAATACTTCCCACTGATATCGGCGCCACCTGTCGGCTTGCAGCCGAACTGCAAGGCGCGCGCCGCCGCCGCCGAACGTAATCTGGACGCTCCCACCGGCGCAGTATAAACACCTGAGTATATTCTTGCACATTGTTTCGTACCTAGTTCGCTGGCTACTTTATTCCTTCCTTATATTGAGGTTCTCTAACTGGATTCTGCGAACTGCCACTAAACTCCCCCCCCCCCCCTCTTTTCACTTCCTCTATAGCAGTTATTTTGCTGCGAACCTGACAATCATTCTGGCTACATGTTCTCATGTGCTGGTTTATATGGCGTACTTTGGTTGGTGCCGGTGTTGTTGATGTTGATTCCTACGATATGGAGGATTTACGCGTCTTGGAATCGGGATGTTCTCGATTTGTAGAGTGATCGTTCCTTGAGTTTTCGTTTGCATATGACGAGCAGTTCAAATTTGTGTGGGAACAAGTGATTCCTCAATTTTTCACATAGGTTTTTGCAGTAGTGAGTTTGTCTTCCAGGTGGTGGCCCGCATTTCGCATATGTTGTCTTTGGGCTCGAAATTGTGATGTCACCTGTGTATACCTATGTAGGATGTGGTTGGAATGGGTCAGTGGGTTTATCACGGCAGTGTTGAGGCAGAGTGAAGTACAGCTACTATGCACGTCTCCAATCCGCCTTTTGCGCGAGGCTGTGGCGCCATCATGCGGGAGCGGGCGAGAAACACATTGGACGGCAGTGTAGCAGACGACGCGAAAGCGCACTATTCGAAATGGCCACGCCAACGCAGCTAGAAAGCGAAAGCTTCCCCGCTTTTTTGGCCTCGTGGCGGAAAGTAGTGACAGTGATTGCAGCATATCATGTTCACGCAGTATGGGGGAATGTAGAGCGTTTTCACAATCCACTCATAACGCACGTACGTCTTCGTATTGTAAGAGCCTGTAGCGCGGGCCGTGTTCGACGTGACAGAATGAGAAGCTCTCAGCGTGCAGGTTTTCGGTAGCCAGGAGAGCGCGGGGGCAGAGAGGGAGAGAGGGATCTCAAAGGGCAAAGCAGCCAGGGGTTTGTTGATGCTGCAGAGCTAGGTGGAATCGTCTCCTGTGACTTCGAGCGGCGCATATGCGCGGGGTGTCTTGAGTTACCGAGCACAATGCGGTCACCGCAGCGCCGGCATGGTGCAATGGGCGTCGCTTCCTCCTCGCGTCATCCACAAGCGTGCAGCTATAGGATTTCATCTACGAAGCTCAGCAGAGAGGCACATATTCACACCCGCTGAAAAGGGCATTGTCCCGGCCGGAATGCACACCTACAGGAAACGCGCGGCATTTTTCTGGCAATGGATGATTCAGCGCTGTAGCCGGTTTCTGCCCTCAGGAGTCAGAACAGATGTGGTCGCAGTGGCGAAAGGTTCTCGGTGCACAGAGAATGGTCATTGTGTTGTGAAAGGATCCACAACGTTCCTTCCTGCCTCCGCCGCGATTTCTGCGGAATCATCAACTTGGTGACACATGTGCATCTCCTACATATCGGATGCGCATCTCGGTCAGGAACCAACCCTGTTCTACGTCCAGAGCGATCCACTCTGCAAGTGAACGAGCATGAACCCTCCAGGAGACTAATTTATTGTGTCGGGCGGTTTCCTTGTCGTTGCAAACGGTTGGACGAAGACGACGATTATCAAGCTCCCTAACGAAGTGCATCTGATTGCGTACACCAAAGGAACAAAATCCGGATGCTTTGGCGTGCATGAAGGCGACCCTTTAATTTAAAAAAGGATACTGTGCGTTGTGCAAGAGTGTCAAGTGCGTCATATGGTCCGAGCGGCAAAAACACTGATACTACAGGTATGTATGCATCTAAACGATATATGCATGATGAAAAGTACCTACTGGAGTTTTCACCCAGGCTGGCTGTAACGCACCAGGGATAGCTGCAATGAGGATTTCTTCGGTGCGTGATTGCTTTAGTTGCGCCGGGGCCTGAAGGCGATGTATTTTGTCGTTTCTTTATGTGCGAAAGGGCTAGGTAGCTTAGATATCACAGGCGACTGTGTGCGCTAGGCCGTAATATTTAGCATGTTTTATCGCGACTGCCAACTCACTAACAAGAAAAAAAATACGGATTTTTAATGCACTGCCGTTCGCGAGCCTCATAACCAGCTCAACCACTCGGCTCGCGAACGGCGGTGCATCACAACAAACGCCCAATTTTTTCTTCTTTTTAGTCAGGCGGCAGTCGCGATAAAACATGCTAAATATTACGGTCTAGCGCACGCAGCCACCTGTGATATCTGCGCTACCCGGCCCCTTCGCACATAAAGAAAACAAACGACAAAATGCATCGCCATCAGACGCACCGAACAAATGCTCATTGCGGCTATCAGTGGTGGGTTACAGGCTTGGTGCAAACTCCGGTAGATACTTTCCATCATGCACATTTCCTTTAGATGCATACATATCTGTAACGAAGTGTTTTTCGCACAGTCGAGAGTACGCAGTCGGTTGCTAAGGTCGGCCATTCACATCTTGACGCTTGGTGGCCCTAATTCAAGCTTCACGTCGTTGTTGGCCGCGGCGCGCCGAAGGAAACCTGAAAAACCGCGTCTTGCATCTTGGCACGCTTAGAGAGTGGCAACCGTACGCAGCAGATGTGGTTGGCATTGCTTTGCCAAGCCTGTGACGGCCACCGTTCCGCCCGGTGCCGCCAGCCCCCGTGCACTGGCGGCGCCGAGAAACGCTGTCGACGCCGTCCAATGTGTTTCCATCGCTCGCCGCTACGACTTCGCGCATGCGCAGAAAAATCGCGCAAAAGGCGGATTGATTCATCTATTTTGTCATGTTGAAGAAACTTCTGAACTTGCGCACTGCCGTTTCAGCCGTGCATGTTGCGCCTTGTGGGATCTGCGGGGGAAAAAGCGGTGTTTGGATCCGACAGCGCCGATATCGCCAACGCCGTGTTCCGATCACATTGCGGCTAAACAAACCGACCCCTTGCAGTAGCATGGAAATAAATTTACTGCTCAGTTTCAGGTTGTCATAACAACTAGAGAAATGCAGCCAAACGTCAGCCGAAAAACAAGGTTTTGCGGCTCTTGTACTTGGAATTGATACGGGAGTGAAACAAAGCAGTGCTGGCTTAGAGCAGGCAGTACGGCGTGCAAGAACTGGACAACTTTTCATTTATAGGTTTGATTACTCTTTCTTCACCTTCTGCTTAACTCTGTGTTGATAGGGCATGAAAGCAGAGCAAAGGACAGGGACACAAAGAAAACAACACACGCGCGGACTAGGCCGAATCGCCCCTCTGCACCGTCGCCTATTTCACATCTTATGACCTGCTTCAGTCCGGCAGGCAAGCAAGCGTGGAATGCGCAATGCAGTGCTCGAAAGCTAATTATTCACAGCCCCGCCGGGGTGGCGCAGTGGTTACGGCGCTCGACTACTGTTCCCAAGGGCGCGGGATCGAATCCCGGCCTCGGCGGCCGCTTTTCGATGGAGGCGAAAAGCAAGGCGACCGTGTGCTGTGCGATGTCAGTGCACGTTAAAGAACCCCAGGTGGTCGAAATTTCCGGAGTCCTCCACTACGGCGTCTCTCACAGCCTGAGTTGCTTTGGAACGCTAAACCCCACAAACCAACCAACCAACCTAATTACTCACACTGTGAAGAAATGAGCACAAGAATGAAACACCTGTAACCTGGCGTGTACAACGCTTTTCATTTGGACTGCGAGTTTCTTGAAGATATCAGAGGGTGTTTGCACTTAACTTTTTCGTGCCCACTGAACACGGGCTTGACGTAGAATTTGAGACCGCGCAACAAACTCTAATAATAATAATAATAATAATAATAATAATAATAATAATAATTGGTTCACAGGCAGGGAAAGGCGCAGTCTGTCACACTTGTAGCTGTGGACACCTGAACTGCGCCGTAAGGGAAGGAAGCACGGTGGGAGCGAAAGTGGAAAGAGAGAAAGGGGAGCCTAGTGGAGGGCTATGGACTAATTTCGACCACCTGGGGATCCTTACCGTGCGCTAACATTGCACATCTGGTTCGATGGCGGAAGGGTGGCTGCCCTGTGGGACTGTGGTGGTGGGTCGGCGCAGCTTGAGGCAGGGCTAGCCGGCCGCCGAATTTTTGTCTCTTGTGGCCCGTCATTGCACCCGCCACCGCTTCGGTGGTGGACGACGGCTGTTGTTGCGGCGCGCGTCTTTCTCTCCCTCTTCTTTTATGCGAAGCATACTAGCCGCACAACCAGCACCACCTAGGTGGTGTTGGCACAACCGAGCTCTTCCTTGCTGCGCCACGCGCGGCCGCGTAGCTACCACTTGATCTACATTGGCGCACCACGTGATATGACGTCACAACAGCTTTGAAAGCTGGGGCTCAACTCGTGCGCTCGCTTGGGGACGCGCAGCCTCCGCCGGCGGCCTAACTCCCGCTCCTACCGCTAGGAGATACTGACGTCACGCAATTGTATAAACGGTGACGCACTCGTTGAGTCAGTTGAGCAGCGAGATGTCGGCCAGGGAGAGGGCGGCTCGCCAGACCGGAAAGCGCAAGTTACAAACAGCCACGGAAAGGGGAGAAGAAAATATGATATAAGCGATGTTCAAACAAAGAGCCATTACTTTACTGATCATCATAGTGTATTTATTGGTTGGAGAAAATAAGGGAAGAAGCAGAGTAACACATGAGTTGTCCTTGTCTATGAAATGGCTAACCAGGTATAGCCAGGCAATGTCTTGTTTATGAATGGCTAACCAGGTATAGCCAGGTAATGTTTAATTTTTTAGGCTAGTATGCTTCGCATCCTAGGCTTAACCATAAGCTAAGCCAGACCAATTTTTTCTTCTCTGTTTTCTCTCTTCTGTGCGCACGAGGCAGCGGAAGGGGTTTCCCCGCCGGGTGGTGCAGTGGTAAGACGTCTGACTACTGTGCCGGAGTAGCCGGGTTCGAACCCGTCCTCGGCGGCTGCGTTTCGATGAAGGGGAGGCGAAAAGCAAGGTGCCCGTGTGCTGTGCGATGTCACTGCACGTTAAAGAACCCCAGATGGTCGAAATTTCCGGAGTCCTCCCCTACGGCGTCTCTCATAGCCTGAGTCGCTTTGGGAGTTAAACCCCACAAACCAACCGAAACGAAGAGGCAGGCGTCCGTGAGCTGTGTGATGTCAACGCACGTTAAAGATCCCCAGGTGGTCGAACTTACTCCGTAGCCTTCCACTATGGCCCATCTTTCTCCCTTTCCACTTTCACTACCACCTTCCTCCCTTCCCTTACGGTGCGGTTGAGGTGTCCACAGAAAACAAGTGAGACAGTTACCGCGCCTTTCCCTTCCTATAAATCAATCAATCAGCGGAGGTGGCTCAGCTACAGAGCCAGTAGCAGGCCCGTGCATTTTCTTTTCCGTCTTCCTACAGCCACAACAACAACAACGCCTCTTCGTTTCGCCCCCATCGAAACGCAGCCGCCGCGGTCGGGATCGAACCCGGGTACTACGGCACAGTCGTCGGGCGTCTTACCACTGCACCACCGCGGCTGGGCCTGTTGTTTTCATAATACGCGTGAACCTTTTCAGTGGTCAGAGATCCACCTAACAGCACGCACTGATGACTTTGCCCAGCCGAGTCTGACGGTTGTGGTGAATCGCTGCCTCTCAGCCGGATCGCGGGAGTGGAAAAGAGAAGCACCAGTGGTGGCTGACAATGTTGGCGAATTCTGAAGGAACTCTCGTAGCAGTGCTGCTACTTGCACCCATGTGTCTGGCGCCTAGTGCATCAGAGAAGATCTCATATGACCAGTATTACTAGGAGTGCGTGCGTCTTAAGAGTGCGTGTTCTAAGAGGCATAAGTCTTTTTTTTTTTATTCCCACTTACAGCAACCCAGAATTGGAGGCAGTTTTGCATTGCCACTGGAAGCGAAACCGAGCGCATGCTTGTCACGCTTTGTGTTTTGTTTACCGTCTTCCGCTGAAAGCGTATGTCCGCAAGTCGAGTCATGCACTTGAAACGAAGAACTCGCGCGTGGATGGCAGGAGGGCCTTGGCGAGCGAAACGCACCTCCCAATCGAGAACGATCGAGTAGTAGCTTTCCTTGGTTTCTGTTTAGTTTGTTTTGTAACACTCACAAATACAGATGATATGTGCGTGTGTGAGGTGAACGACAGAAAAGCGGCTGTAAAATGTCCGTTCTAACACGCTGACTCTGTTGGAAAGCACAGCTTTCGCGGCTTCTTCCGCTGCCTCGTACGAGCAGCGAACATCTGCTTCTCCCATGCGCCGCGCGTGTGGTAGCGCCACTTGTTTAGGAGCAGTGATTGACCTTTGCCTAGTTTTACCATGAAGTTAGCTTTTGGTTGTCTTCACGCTTGTGGTGTGTTATCTGTCTGCCGGCACTCATTGAAGCTGTGTTTGAGTTGGAGTACTACTTGGCTAAGGAGCCTCTGTTAACTTTGTCCCCTTGTCTTGAAGTTTGAAATTATTTTCATTTCAAGAAGAAATGAGGGACCCGAGACAAAAAGTGAACGTCAATTCACTTGACGGCGCTTGAGTAGCTTGATAAATGTGTCTTCAACTTTGCTATCCACGGCCACGCATACGAGGGTGGCTGTGCACATTCTTTAATGACTATGATGCAGAATGATGTTCACTCTTGACGTGGAGTGAAGGTTTTGAGTTTGGCTTTAGTGGTTGCTTCGTGTACCGCTGTTATACCTGGTGTTCAGGTAAGCAGCATTTGCGGTATTGAGGGGTTCGTGGCTCGAGGTTAAGGGTCCTGCAGTTCCAATGCAAAGCTATGATCAGTTTCGGTCTGAAGTTTTTGGCAGTGTTGAGGAAAGTTTGTCTATGGGCGGGCTCCTGGTGGTCGGTATGTGATTCTAAGTCCGGTATAGTGTCTAGCATGCATGTCAGGCTGGTCTTGCCATGGAGTTTGCCTTGATTCTACTGAGTTCGGATAGCTTCTGTAGCTTCCAGTCGCTTGCGATTAATTTCTTGTGCTTGCAATTTAACGAACTTTGGCTCTAGAAGGTTATATGCTGGATATTTATATCATGCATTTTTCTGTGCGTTTTTTATTTTGCAACTTTCTCTATTGTGCACAATCCTTTCCTCAAAACTGGCGATGTCTAAACTCTATAGCTTTTATTTGTAGTGGTACAGGTGGTTATTTGGTGGGCTCTAATGATCAACTGCTTCCTCATTGCAAATCTATGGTACTATACTCTTCCGCTGGGGCTTCTGTGAAAAAAAAAAAAAAAAAAAAAAAGAAAATAGCATTTCTTTAAAGTACGTTAGAGTCATTGTGCTGCATTCCACTCATTCTATACGTTTATCGACCCCACCAAATAGTGTTCGTGAGAAGACTACCGATACACTTTTAAAAAGCAAACATAACACCTAAGAATTTAAACATTACCTAGGAATTCCGCGATGCTTCTCTACTACGCACCAAGCAGATGCGTACCGAGGTGCGAAACCAATTAGGGAAACGCGACCGGACTGTCTCAATTAAACGCTACACCTTCGGCCCGCCCTTCGGTTTCTGTCAGCGTGTGTGCATGGCTCAGGGACTGACCAGGATAGGCGAACGTTGCCCGGGTGAGGTGTCCCCGGATGGCGGTGGCGAGTTGCAGGCGCCGTTCAGCAGCATGTACAGGCCGGCGATGGAGTACGCGAACGAGAAGATGAACAGCACCGCCGACAGGCTCTCCTCCGAGCGCGAGCACAGCGAGTTGAAGAGCACCGTCGACAGGCACTGTGACGGCGGGATAGAAACCCCGCGCGCGTAATGAAGGCGAGCGTGTACTGGTGAAATCATGAAAATTGCTTCTCAGGATTGCTGTCAGCGTGAGAACCACTTACTGTGGATTGAACAGGTATAATTTACGGACGTCTCGCGGTGATGGGCTGATGTCGAGAATCTGTCTTGTATGTTGGAGATACAGAATATGAATTTCGGTACCATCGCAAACTTGCCGGTGCTTACTACCGGGACATGCTTCATCCGCTATAGTCGATTAGGCATGCTTTTCGGATTTTAGCGCTTGGTTGGGTTATCACCCGTTTCATATCAGCCACAGTGATTTGGGGGAGTGTGCATAAGCTCTGAAAACATTCTCGTGTGGTGCATTTGCCTCCGTATCGAAAATGGTTCACTTTGCCGTAAAAAGCGATTTCGAGCACAGGTGGCAACGGTGAATGTCCCTAAAACATTCCGGAGCGTATCGCCAGCACGACCATTAATTGCAGTTGATGGAAGTCGGAGGTAATACAGAAACATAACTTGCCGCCCTAATTACTGATCCTACTTTAAGTGCCACGAATCCTGGTTTCTGTCTTGTCAGACTGGCCAAAGAAGCTCAAGTCAGAGTGTCCAAAAAAGTGGCACTACATAGACAAAAAATAGATATTGCGTAAACGATCGAAACTACTGCGATTGTACACGATTGCACTCAGAATGAATTAAAACAGCTCATGCTGCAAAAAAGGGCTACACATATTCGTCTATAAACAATATATCAAAGTTTTAAGTGCCAAAAAGGGATGGGAAAAGAAAAATCGGCAATCGAGGAGAGAAACACGGTAAGCGGAGCTGAAATGCGGCCTTCATGCTACCGTTTGGAACGAAGTGTTTCGAAGCGATATTCTAATCAGGACAGTGCAGTATTTGATTCGCTTTTGAAAACTACACCAACAGCCGTCAAGCAAAATGGCTGCCACTACGCTGAGCAAGAAAATG
>JAJIZL010043181.1:0-17812 GCA_023969395.1 Amblyomma maculatum
TTATTAGACTCGACGTTTCGATCGGAGACCGATCTTTCTCAAGAGTGAATGTTAAATGTTCTCGCATCCTATATATATATATATATATATATATATATATATATATATATATATTGATACCTGGCGAGGTTAGCGCACGAACGTTAGTCCAGGTTGACGCAGCACACAAAGCACAGAATCACAACAGCGTTAACCTTCTTCTAGCACTAAACGTTGCTACCACTTTGTCGTCGTCTGTGTCACCGTTTCTGATCGTTGTCTTCTTTAGCGTAAAACGATGCAGGGCATATATGTCACATTAACCCCCCACGAAAAGCACAGTCCCGGTGCGCGCTAGAACGAACTACTGCAGGGGTAGTACGGCTTCATTCTGGCGACATGAACAATCTCGGTGCGTGGCATAGAGGACTGTCGCGGCGGATTTACAGGGGCGACCTCGTATGTCACAGGGGTGACTGGTCGTAATACACGATAGGGTACTGCGTAGCGTGTCAAGAGCTTCCCACACAGCCCAACTTTACGAGCGGGAGTCCAGAGCAAGACGAGAGAGTCCGGAGAGTAGTGGACATCCCGGTTTGTGAGAATCATGGCGCCGTTTTTGAGAATTTTGGGAGGAGGCCAGTCATCTGCGAGCAATAACACGGGCTGCGTCAGCTCGGGCGTTGGCGTCACCAAAGCAACTGGCGTTAGCGGTGGGAAGCAATACGCTGTCAAATGGAAGGGGAGGGTCACGGCCGTATAGAAGATAAAACGGTGATTAGCCCATTGTGTCGTGACGAGAGGAATTGTTACAAACAGCAAATTAATATCCCAGTCACGGTGATCATCCGAGACATACATAGACAGCATGTCCGTGAGCGTGCGGTTGAGGCGTTCGGTGAGGCCGTTCGTTTGTGGGTGATAGGCGGTGGTAAAATAGTGCCTAATGGAGCAGTACCGAAGAATTTCGTCGACTACTCGCGCAAGAAAGCAACGGCCACGGTCAGTGAGCAGCTGGCGTGCAGCACCATGAAGCAGGATGACGTCGTGGAGATGAAACGCAGCCACATCAGTTGCACAGCTGGTGGGTATCGCTCGGGTGATAGCGTAGCGCGTAGTATAATCCGTGGCCACATCAATCCATTTATTCCCCGACGCAGAAAGTGGGAACGGCCCGAGGAGGTCAAGGCCAACTCGGGAAAACGGGTCTACTGGTATGTCCATCGGCTGCAGGGATCCAGCAGGCATAGCCAAGGGCTTCTTCCGTCGCTGACACCGGTCACAAGAAGCAACGTAACGACGAACAAAGCAATAGAGGTCTGGCCAAAAGAAGTGGCGGCGGAAGCTATCGTACGTACGAGATACGCCAAGATGACCCGCTGTGGGTGCGTCGTGCAGCTGTTGAAGAACTGTGGCACGCAGGTGTTCGGGGACTACGAGCAGAAGCTCGGCGCCATCTGGTCGCATATTCCGTCGGTATAAGGTGCCGTTGTTGAGCATAAATAGAGGGGGGGTAGCATCAAGGTGATCTATGCTGAGGCGATTGATTATGCTGCAAAGCTTGGGATCTAGGCGCTGTTCAGGGCCAATGTTTGAAAGGTCAGAAATGGCCAACACATATGTGTCATCGTCGCACTCGCTCGCAGGTGGAGGATCTACCGGGTTGCGGGACAGCAATCGGCGTCAGCGTGCAGCCGGCCAGACTTGCGGATGACGGAAAAGGTGTATTCCTGAAGGCGGAGGGCCCAACGACCCAGGCGACCAATAGGGTCCTTCAGCGTAGAAAGCCAGCATAAGGCATGGTGGTCGGTGATGACGGAGAACGGGCGGCCAAACAAGTAAGGGCGAAACTTTTTAATGGCCCACACGAGGGCTAAGCACTCACGTTTTGTGATCGAGTAATTCCGTTCAGCCGCAGAAAGGAGGCGACTGACATAAGCAATGACGCGAGTGCGACCCATCTGCTGCTGGGCGAGTATGGCATCAATACCGTGACCACAGGCGTCGGTGCATACCTCCGTTGGTGCCGAAGGATTAGTGTGCCAGGACGGGCGGGTTGGTGAGGGCTGCAATGAGCGCAGAAAAGGCTTCGGATTGTTCTTGGTCCCAGCAAAATACAGCGTCGTTCTTCAAAAGATTGCTGAGTGGGCGAGCCGTCTCCGCAAAGTTAGGTACAAACCGCCGAAAATATGAGCAAAGCCCAAGAAAGCTACGCACGTCACTGGTACAACGGGGTGTAGGAAATTCACTTACAGCACGTATTTTGTCTGGCTCGGGTTGAACGCCACGGGCGTCGGCCACGTGACCGAGCACCTTGAGTTCACGTCGCCCGAAGCTACATTTCTTTGAGTTCAGCTGAAGGCCAGCTCTTCGGAAGACGCCAAGAATGGCATCAAGGCGATGAAGATGGCTCTCGAATGTAGAAGAAAATAAAATGACGTCATCGAGATAGCACACGCACGTCGTCCATTTCAAGCCGCGCAGGAGAGAGTGCATCATGCGCTCGAATGTTGCGGGCGCATTACACAAGCCGAAAGGCATCACCTTGAATTGATACAGGCCATCGGGAGTGACGAAGGCGGTCTTCTCCCGGTCCCGTACGTCGACTGCGATCTGCTAATAACCGGAACGAAGATCAATGGAAGAGAAATAGCTGGCACCGTGCAAGCAGCCGAGGGCATCATCTATCCTGGGGAGCGGGTAAACGTCTTTCTTTGTAATTTTGTTGAGGTGTCGGTAATCAAGGCAGAATCTCCAGGTATTGTCCTTCTTTCTGACAAGCACGACAGGCGACGCCCAGGGACTGCTCGAAGGCTCTATAATGTTTTTTGCTAACATCATGTCCACTTCATCTTGTATCACGCGTCGTTCTGTAATGGCGACTCGTTAAGGTCTTCTGTGAATTGGGCGGGCGTCTCCGGTGTCGATACGATGTGTGACGGGGGACATTTGTCCTAAGGGGCTGTCACCAAAATCAAAAATATCGCTGTACGAATTCAGAAGACTCGTAAGTGCTGTAGCACCGTCAGGGCGCAAATTAGGTGCAACCATTCCTGATATGCGAGCCTCCGGAGATGGGGACGAGGTCGTGTCGACACTTTAGCAGTAGGGTCAGGCAAAAGAGCGGCAACTGTGACGTCAGACAGCGGGGTCAGTTCGGCGAGAGTAATGCCCTCAGGAAGAACGTGCACAAAAAGGCCGAATTTCAAGACTGGAATGTAAGCGTTGTTATTTTCTATGTGCACGATGTTATGAGGGAGAGCGATTCTACGCTGCAGTGTCACGTCAGTTATTGGGCAAACAACGTAGTCGCCATCAGGAACGGAGGAGAAAGGCGACATGAGCACATACACTGCAGCTTCTGGTGGCAGGCGAGTAAATGTAGAGGAGCGGAGACGGAGCGTTGAAGTATCAGAGGCCTGTTTGTCAGGACAGAGTGGTAGGTCCAGATGAAGCAGTCCAGAAGAACAGTCAATGAGCGCGGAATGTGCAGTTAAAAAGTCGAGTCCTAATATAACGTTGTGAGGGCAACTGGTGAGGACTGTAAATAGGACAGGGATATGGCGGTCGGCAATGGTAATACTTGCAGTACACATACCATTCACAGTAGCTGCATTGCCATCAGCAACACGAACGGTAGATGAGGAAGCGGTCGGCAATGGTAATTCTTGCAGTACACATACCAATCACAGTAGCTGTATTGCCATCAGCAACACGAACGGTAGATGAGGAAGCGGGTATGAGGACTTTGTTGAGGCGTTGACGGAGCGAGGAACTGAGGACGGAAATGTGGGCGCCAGTGTCAATAAGGGCAGAAACTGAGACTCCGTCCACAAAAATGTCATTGAGGTTACGTCTGGGTGCGAGGGTCAGTTCCGAGTTGACAGTCCGGGTGGGTAATGCAGCGTCACTCCCGGGCGCTGCACTCGCTAGTTTCCCGAGTGGGCGCCGGCGTATAATGGGGAGGAGTTGCGACGAGGCAGCGTTGAACGAGATCGACGAGACCGTGGAGGTGGAGATCGGCTGGAGTGACGGATACTTGAGACGGCTTCTGTGTTAGGTTCATCTGGATGAGCAGGGAAGTGTCCAGGTCCATCATATGCGGGGCGGAGCTGTTCAGGTTGGGCAGGGAAGCGTCGAGGTCCGTAGTAGTACCGATGGTCAGCGTTGTAATAGGAACGAGGTGTGGGAAAGGTGCGACTGCGCCAATAACGGGAAGTGTGGCCGGCTCGACAGCAAATAAAACAAATTGGCCTGTCATCTAAGGTGCGCCACTCTACAGGATTGCGATTAACGTAGCGACGTGGGGGAGCTTGGCTAGGTGTTGCAGCAGCCACTACAGGAACAGGATGCGATGGTGACGAGGGCGGTATGGCGTTGGAGCAAAACCGACGTTGGCAAGTTCCTGTCGGACAACAGCCTGTATCATGGCCACGGTGTCAGGCACTGGAGATGGGAATGGTGCAGGAGCTAATGCCTCGAGTTCTCGCCTGACAATCCGAGTCACTGTTGCGGACTGAGAAGGCTGTTGCAGAGGAGCCAGATCATCACAGGATGATGCGGCTGCCGCGTTCGGAAGGCGCTCAAAGCGATGTACCAGGCGTCGTTGTTTAGCCTGCTCGAATCTTCGGCAAACTTGAAGCACCGACTCGACAGTAGAGCAATTCATGCAGATGAGGATGTTGAACGCGTCATCTGCGATGCCCTTGAGGATGTGCCCTACCTTTTCACTTTCCAGCATGGAGCTGTTCGCCTTGCGACACAGCGCGAGCACGTCTTGGATGTAGGCCAGGTAGGACTCCGTGGGGGATTGGGCGCGAGACGAAAGTTGGTTTTGGCGGCGAGAGCCCGTCCAATGGGCTTCCCGAACAAGTCGTGAAGCTTTTGCTTGCAAATTTCCCAGGTCACCAGCTCATGCTCGTGATTTTGAAACCATGTGCGAGCGGTTCCCGCCAAATAGAATATCAGATTGGCCACCATAATGGCCGCGTCCCAATGATTGTTCCGGCTACATCGCTCGTATTCATCCAGCCAGTCGTCCACATGTCTTGTCTTCGCCATTGAAGATCGGAGGGTGGCGGATTTTTGTGAGGACAAGTGGTTGCGCCGATGTTGTTGCGGTGGTAGGAGCAGCCTCAGTGGTCATAGTGGCCGTTGTTGACGTTGTGATCCCAGGTAGGTGGCGGCCACTGCGCAAATCCAGCTTTCGGCTGCTTAAATGGTTTTATGTGTGCACACGGGGATCTTTGGTCACCTCCACCAAGATGATACGCGGCGAGGTTAGTGCACGAAGGTTAGTCCTGGTTGACGCAGCACACAAAGCAGAGAATCACAACAGCGTTAACCTTCTTCTAGCACTAAACGTTGCTACCACTTTGTCGCCGTCGGTGTCACCGTATCTGATCGTTGTCTTCTTTAGCGTCCAGCGATGCAGGGAATATATGTCACAATATATATATATATATATATACACACACAGGCAGCCTCGTCCACTGGTAATAATGACCCCCCTGTTGCCTTCAGGACGAAATCCTACCTGGCTGCGTCAACGAGCTCAGCCATGTCATGTGATCTCAGGAGATCCCGCAGCCCGCCGACCAATCTCTGCCAGACCATGCCACCTACAAACGGTCACCTGTCAGAGTACCTCTCAAGATTTTTTGCTTGCAGCGTCAACACCGACAGTACTGGATATTTTGGACAAAAGGGCCTTCAAAACTTTCTCGTTAAAAGTATTGCACACATATCTGTGCATTTGAAAAACATTCGCACCTTCCGTGAACGTGGAACCATCCGCTTGCGCGGATTAGTAGTTTCTTGATATTCACATTTAAATACTGAATAAAGCCTTCGGAGTGTCGGCACAAACTATTTTCAGATCATTCTCGGTAGCGCGACGTAATTTGTGTCTCGCATGGATAATATTCCTCTCGAAAGAAGTAATCATTTACAAAAATGCTCGGCTAATGAACTGCGTGTAGAAGCGGGTGAATGCTGCACCTTGGCACTACTTCCTCCAACATGTGCTGGCTACTAGACCATAGTGAGTGACAACAAGCATAGCCATCACTCTTGCTCGATTCGTATCACGCATGATAAATGAGCAGTATCGGCTGGTCTGTTTTTCATGTCTGCCACTAGGAACACACTTCTTGCGAGAACTGTCTCGAGGGATGGCGTTCCGGCGCTATCGGAAAAGCAAGCATAGGAGTGCACTGCATCAAGCCGCTGTTTCCTGTAGCCTTAATTCTCCATTTGGTTTTCAGTTCACCGCAGCCAATATTCCAATTTGAAAACATCAGGCTCATCGTTTGTGCTAACTGTTTTAATACGAACTGACCCAGATGGAGTTTAGATTGTAAACTGATCTGATCAGCGACTATAATATGAACTGCTCCTATTGGTAGCACTGTGCGTAATCTAAAACAAACGGCGTTGATACTATCAGAAGATGCAGGCTATTTAGCCCAGAGAAGTTTCAGTGGCGCCCTTTGACAATCAGCACAGCATGACGTCGTGGCAGGGACTGCCCGCGCCGATCGCTCTGGCATCTCCGGGTTGCCGCGTAGCTTCGGATCTGCGGTCTCGGTTGGTTTCATAACAACAGCGTTACGAACAATGCATACAGCACCTAATGAGCACCAGGTAAGTAAAACCATTCATGATTTATCTTGCTTTCAAAGCTCGAAACAAGGGATCGTTTACCAGAGCGCTCGCCGTGACGGGGGCAGTTGGTGCCATCGCCGCGGCAGGAGCCTTTAGTTCGTCGTCCGTCGAAACTGATGATGTTTGCGTGGCGTAAAGTTAAGTCAGAACAAGAGGAAGAAGATGGATAACACGGTATAAAAGAGCACTGAACAGGGCAGAGGGGGGAAGCCTCTGTTCACAGGTCGAGCCAACGTTTCGACAAGTGGATTTGTATTCGTGTGTGCAGAGCGATCATCACCTTGCAAGGGTTCAAATACGCTTTTGCTTCGAAAGGAAGAAATACTGGGGAAGGGGAGGAGAGTTGAGAAGACAGTAGGCCAAGGGGTGGTCTGGGGAGGGAGGGTGAAAAGAAAGTTGGTCAAGGAGTGAAAAAAAAAAGAAAAATGTTTCTTCAATATGTATTTCCCAGTCCGGAACCAGTGATCCTGTGGCCTGAAAAAATTTACAAGGATTCAAGGCTGCTCAACCGAGTGTGGAGCGAAAGCTTTAGCAGCGGGCGACCAAGCGTTGCTTCAAACGCAACCAGTGTTCCTTTGAACGCATCAAAGTTCACAGCCGTTTTAGGTGGTGGTGGTAAAGGGGCTAATGGCATCTAAATATGGGGGACACTTAGGTTTCGCCTTTAAGGCTGTGATGCGATAGCATAAGCTACCAATGTGTAAAGCCCCTCTGTAACCCATCCGTATGAATGGGCCTAGGTAACGCAAATACCAAGGTCGTGGCAGGCTGACATAGCTGTCCAATGTGAAACGAAATACCCAAGTTGGCAGCTCCTGCCACGGTGCGACGGTGCCAAGCCGACAGCTTGAAAACCTGCAGTAATATAGGTTTCGGTACCAAAAAAATAAAAGCCCCAGTACCAGGAAAAAACTACAATGCGGGGTGGATGATTAGTCAGCAACTCAAGCATGTTTGATGTAGACACACCTTTCTGAAAAAGCGACAGGCATTCCAAAGGGTGCTGATAAGAAATATATCTGCAGGGAAAAAATTATCAAATGCTTTCCGTCAAGGGGGAGAAGGACAATGAAACAGAATAATTACAGGACAGTGCACCACACCTGCCACGCTAAAAAAAAAGGCTCAAAGGGCGACTAAAGTAGGAAGTGATAAGAAGGAAACCTGTTTTGAGGAACATGTGCGGCTTTTTCTATTGCGAAGGGCGTATAGAGAGCGTACAAGTGCTATGAATAAACTGTACAAATAACTATATATGGGATTGATTTCCCGACTACTTATCGTGCACAGGGAATATATTTCAGGGATTCTAAGGGTCCTTTAGTGATATTTATTCCTGCTGGTTCCAATGTTTAAATATAATATTTAGATATGCCTCTCTATGTTTTCTGTCCCTGGCTCGACCTGCAAATGAGGCTTTCCCCTTCTGCCCTTGTTCAGTGCTCATTCATAGCGTGTATCCATGGTGTATGGTGGTTAGTGGTTATCCCCTTCGTGGATCACTGCCTTGTCGTGGCGGAGGGGCTTGCGAAACTCGATGAAGTAGTGAGCTCTGCTGTGTAGGGCCACTCAAGATAGACAGGTCACGGCAGAGAGTTCTGACAAAATGTGATTCACTGGAGAAGGTAATGGCAACCCACTCCAGTATTTCCTGCCAAGAAAACCCTATGGCCAGTCACAATACCATTATCGATATGGCGCCGGAAGATGAGCCCCCCAGGTTGGAAGGCGTCCCACATGTTACTGGGGATGAACAAAGGGCGAATCCTAGTAGCTCCAGGACGAATGAAGCGGCTGGGCTAAAGCCAAAAGGACGCTTAGTTGTGGATGTGTCGGGAAGCGACCGGAAAGTCCGATGTTGCAAGGAGATATATTACATAGCAACATGGAATGTAAGATCTATGACGCAAGGTAAACTGGATATCGTCAAGCGAGAAATGGACAGATTGAACATTAATATCTTGGGTATCAGCGAGCTCAAGTGGACTGGAATTGGAGAATTTAACTCCGGCGACCATTATGTCTTTTATTGTGGGCACGAATCCAAGAGAAGGAATGGGGTCGCTCTCATAGTAAACAGAAAAATGGGCAAAGCAGTGCTAGGGTACAATCCCAAAAACGACCGAATGATTTCACTTCGAATCCAAGGTCACCCTTTCAACATAACAGCTATCCAAGTCTATGCACCGACCACTACTGCTGAAGCAGCTGACGTTGAGAGCTTTTATGCGGACCTACAATGCCTTTTAGACCGCACCCAATCATCAAACGTCGTTTTTCTCATAGGAGACTGGAATGCTAAGGTCGGGAGTGAAGAAATATCCGGAATTATAGGCAAGTTCGGTCTTGGCGAGCCAAATGAAGCTGGGCAGAGGCTAGTAGAGTTTTGTCAAGAAAAAAACCTGACCATAGCGAATACTCATTTTCAACAGCACAAGAGGCGCCAGTAAACATGGACTTCACCGGACGGTCTGTACAGGAATCCGATCGATTATATTCTTTGCCGGCAGACATGGAGAAGCGCTATGCAAGCAGTAAAAACAAGGCCTGGGGCCGATTGTGGCACCGATCATCAGCTTCTCGTTGCCAAAATTAAGCTTCGATTGAGGAAAACGCAGACAACTAGAAGGCCTTTCAGGTATGATCTGGATCAGATTCCATTAGAATATGCTGTGGAAGTAAGGAATCGATTTCAAGAATTAGATCTAGAAGACAAAGAGCCCGAAGAGATGTGGACTGATGTTCGTGATATAATACAAGAAGTTGCTACCAAGGTAGTTCCAAACCAAAAGAAATGCAAAAAAGCAAACTGGTTATCTGAAGAGGCTTTGCAAATAGCTGAGGAAAGGAGGATGGCAAAAGGTATGGGGGAAAGAGAAAGATACAAGGTTCTCAATGCGGGTTTTCAGAAAATCGCAAGGAGAGATAAGAATGCCTTCCTGAACATACAGTGTCAAGCAGTTGAGGACAACAGCCAATTAAGGAACACAAGAGCTCTGTATAAGACAATCAAAGATATCAAAGGAAGCTTCTGTGCTAAGCTGGGCGTAATAAAGGACAAATGAGGCAAGGACCTCACTGAAGGCTCAGAGATAAAGAAAAGGTGGCAGGAATACACAGAAGAACTGTACAGGAAGGACCCGGATGTGCAAACCCAACATAGGACGGTTGTGATTACTGATCTCGAGCCGGGCATCCTGAAGAGTGAAGTTGAATGGGCCTTAGCCAACCTTGCAAAGAACAAAGCTAGCGAAATTGATGGTATTCCAGCTGAGTTGCTTCAAAACCTCAACCACGACGCTGTTAACACACTGCATACATTATGTCAAAAGATTTGGACAACCCTGCAGTGGCCACAGGATTGGAGGAGGTCAGTTTACATCCCCTTCCAAAGAAAGGCAGTGCCAAAGATTGTTCCAACTACCGCACGATCGCGCTTATTTCGCATGCTAGCAAGGTGATGTTAAAATTCTGCAAGGTAGGCTGCAGCAGTATGTGGATCGGGAGCTTCCGGACGTGCAAGCTGGGTTTCGCAAGGGCAGAGGAACTAGAGACCAAATTGCCAACCTTCGCTGGATCATGGAAAACGCAAGAGAGTTCCAGAAACCCATTTACTTCTGCTTTATTGATTATGCGAAAGCGTTTGACTGAGTAGATCACAGCAGATTGTGGCAAGCTCTCCAAGAGATGGGAGTTCCAATTCACCTCATCTGTCTCCTCAGGAACCTTTATGAAGGGCAAGATGCCACAGTCAGAACTGGACATGGTCTTACTGATTGGTTTCCGATTGAGAAAGGGGTGAGGCAAGGCTGCATACTGTCGCCCTGCCTATTTAACCTATATGCAGAGTGCATCATGAGGAAGGCCGGTCTGGACGAGTCTTCAGCTGGAGTGAAGGTTGCTGGAAAACGTATCAACAACCTTAGATATGCGGATGATACCACTTTAATGGCAGAAAGTGAAGTGGAACTCAAGAGACTTCTGATGCTCGTACAAGAAGAGAGTGAGAAGTTTGGGCTTAAACTGAACATTAAAAAGACGAAGATCATGGCGTCTTGCCCTATCAAGTCCTGGAGCATCAATGGACAAGAAGTGGAAGCTGTAACAGATTTTCTGTTCTTGGGCGCCAAGATTACCTCAGAAGGAGACTGCAGCCATGAAATTAGGAGACGCCTGCTTCTGGGAAAGAGAGCAATGGTTAGCCTTGACCGCCTAGTAAAGAGCAGAGACATTAGTCTGCCAACCAAGATCCGTATAACCCGTGCTATGGTCTTTCCAGTTGTAATGTATGGATGCGAGAGTTGGACTGTGAAAAAGGCTGACCGCCGAAGAATTGACGCGTTTGAATTGTGGTGCTGGCGAAGACTCTTTAAAGTTCCTTGGACTGCCAGAAGATCAAATCAGTCGATATTGTCGACCATAAACCCTGACTGTTCATTGGAGGGTCAAATTCTAAAGTTAAAGCTCTGCTACTTTGGTCATCTGACGAGAAGAGAGTATTCGCTGGAGAAAGATTTGATGTTGGGAAAGGTTGAGGGTCACTGAAGAAGGGGTAGGCAGCGAACGCGATGGTTAGATGGCATTCTCGAGGCATTGCATATGAAGCTTTGTGATGTTAAGAAGATAGTGAGAGACCGGAAAGCGTGGCGTGACATGGTCCATAGGGTCACGAAGAGTCGGACACGACTGAACGCCTGAACTGAATGGTGGTTATGTCTGCGATACGTTACTTTTTTCCCTATTTGCTGTGGGCGCTGCGAGCGCACATTATGGACTTCGCACTGTGACTCTTGTGCCCGATTCTTTATTTGAAAGAGGCTACTGGTTAGAATCATCTTGCTTGTGGATCGTTTTTGAGAAGCAATTACGCATGATTTGCCAAGACCAACGTGCATTATTGTGTTTAACTTGATGATGGCCAGAAATATGACTTAGTAACCATATCGCAAACATTTCCTTCATTCCGTTCGCCTCTACGTAATGCTCCCCAGCCGTGCGTGCATGGGGTGTCTTGGGGGAACTGCTAATTCGCAAAATATTTCTTTCCAGTCACCCTTCCACTGAGCAGCATCAATTCTTATGTCGACAAGGCGTGCGAAACAAGTCACTGCCACATTGACGCAGAAAAACCACTTTCATTAACGATTTTTGAAACATTTATTAGCGGTTCTCGCTTGAAGAGGTCATTCGTGCTGACCTGGATTCCAGCGTCTTTGAAACGCTTCTGAACATCTGCAGTAACTCATGAAAAAAAGCGCGAGCTTTGGTACAAAACAAAAAAGAAATGAGCTGCAGGTGGAACAGACAAGCAGTATGTAAAACTGTATTACAAACCTTCACAAGCTTCTGTGCATTAGTTATCCCTGTATCTTGGTATTGATAAGAAACGGCAGAATATTACGCCATATAAAAACATTTTACAGGTACAGATATATCACTACATTTTCTTCATACAATGAAAATGTTTTCGTTTTGTTAAATACTACGAAACATTAATTGAATCCATGTGATGAGGATGAAAAATGGATGTTGTTTTTAACAGACCAGTCCTCTGTTCTAAGGGTAAGAATACGCTTAGAGTGATAGGCTTGAAATGTACTACATTTGGCGACGTGGCTATATGAGAGAATATTGCTTGTGTATTTACTGAATTACTTGTGGTTTTATTACTTCAATTGTATGTTTTAGCAAGCGCTCCACTGATCGTTACTGCCCGCGATATTAGATTGTTTGAAGTAGTATTTGCGTTTTGGTCAACAGTAGAGGTGAGGACGTAAAGTTAATAATATAAACCGCTTTGTGCTTACACGTGTATTTCAGTTTCGTGGTTACAATGCAATACCCCAATGCGGGATAAGTAATTCACTTTTGTCCCAGAACACTCGATATAAATCATTCATGTCAGTATGAGTCTTCACATGGGAATAGTGGCCGCATAACGTATCAATACAAAAAACATACAGTCGCAATCTATAACTTCCGCCTCCTCTTCTAGTTGTGCAGCACTGTTCATAGAAATGGCGCTCGAATTTTCACTGCTGTCCGCATTCTTCTGTGCTGCCAAAACCTCTGCGTAGGCGCAGAGCTGGTAGGATTATGTGGGTACGCCTCTTTCACCTGGAATAAGAAATAATGGTTAAGGCTAGCACCTCAAAACACACTCAAACAAAGTATTAACAAAATGGCAGAGCAGCTGCGGATTACGGGTACTATAAAACAACGCTTGTTGCATAGCACACAAATCTGGCACGCATCTAAGGCAGGGCTCTAAGAAGCCTAGGAAAAAAAAGCATTTCCCATCATAACTCGTACTGCAGTGCTGTTTTTATGGATGCGTTGCATTAGATCATAGCCCATGTCTTAGAAAATATCATCATCGAAGCAAGAAGACGTGCACAGCTGAACGGACAGTATCAAATTTCGCCGCATGAATGAACACGAAAACACCACTGCCATGAGACACATTTTAAACCAAATTCCGCAACTGACAAAACCAATTTGAGACATTTAGCACGGCCTAAATAAATGCTTGAGCTCTTACTGAAAAAAAAAAAAAATCGAGGAAATGAAAGCTACAGCAGTGTCTGCTTTATTTACGCCGCCACTTCGTCGATCCCGGAAGCGATAGCCTTGCATCGCTAAAATGCAGGGGAAGGTTTGACAGATAGAACGACAGGTTCTGGTAATAGCTTTCTGTACTTGTACCCTGATAGCTACAAAATGCAGTCTGACTAACAGCACGTAAAGGCGTCGCTACACGGCTCATCTTGTATTTCGTACACCGGGTACACAGTCTTCCTCCCATTTTTTTGCTGCACACAAGATGACTGCTTCCCTATTTTTACCTTTATCATTCAAACCTTCGTCATTTTGGACGGCTTTGGGTAGGAGTGGAAGCTTATACCGGCTTCTTTCCGTAATTTGCACCACGGCATGAAGCAATATGTCATCATCATTATTACATATTTGCGAGCGAAAACAGACGAAAGGAGGTGGCATCGGCCAAAAGGCTAGCAGCAGCCCGGCTGGCGGAGTCCTTGTCGTGACATCACACTGCGGCGATCGCAGCGGCGCTGGTGTTCACTCCCGGCACATTAGTGCATCAAGTGAGCGCCGAAGATTTTCTTGCTCGTACCCTACCCGATCGATCCGCGCTAATTTCAATGTTCTTAGTAAAGTTCCTTCGACTTTATAAATTACCTTTTAATTTATTAAATTGAAAGTATTCCACACTGTTGAAGAGCAGAAATATTGCTGCAGAACGTGAAACATATCCTGATTAACATGTGCAGTAGTATTCTTTACACACGATGCTATAACAATGAGCACGTAGGTGCACGTTTGGATTGTGTGATTTATTTCGTCAAAATTTCATCGGTGCACAATCCCTAGACCATGTCACCAAGATTCCTAAACCTAGGTACCTTGGTAAACCTAGACCATGCGTTAATCTTCCCAGCGAAAACTGGAAATTACTGAAATTATGCTGATAATTCTCCTATGTCAAACAGGAATGGCCGCGATAGCGTGTTAAAAGCATTCGAATCGCACATTGCTGAGAATATAAATGAGAGCGAGCAGGCTACAAGAACATATTAGGCGGCGGCTCATTTTGATTAAAGACTGATGCATAAATGCGCAAGCGTTATCTAACAGTTGCTTAGCGAAATTTTGTTTCAATTAGTTTCGCTTAGCCACGTGTTGTCATAGTTATAGCTAAAAACGTCATGGTTGATTAGGGCTTCTATATTGATGAAAAAGGTTTACCTAAACCTTAGGTGCAAACTTGCGAAATTATATGAGGACGATGATGATGATGACGTCATGTAAAGCAATACGGGGAAAAATTGCAACTTTAATTATTCTTCGTTTATTGATTACTCAACCTATTACCAAAATATTTTTCCAAAGTGTTTAGCAACCATAATTATTAGATAGTAACTTTAGCATACCATCTAACTCAACATCATGGTTTAGTTCTCATATATAAGCTGAACTCTGTCCAATCCCCCACTGAAGGTATGTGCCATATGCACCGAGGTAAGGAAAACAAGAACACTTGCAACCCGGCGCGGGAAGAAAGCAGGCACAGAGATGGCACAGTGGTCTGGCGCTGTGGCCAGAGAAGCTGCCCCCTTTGCTTCGGCCTTGGTGCGAAACATAGTGGCGGCGAGTGGTATGCCGCTTGAAGCTGAAGCTGAAGTCTGAAGCTGCCACACTATGCGAGAGACTACCAGCGATAGACATGAATCACATTTTCAGCAATCAATACGAACGTGACTCGCATAGCCTACGGGCAGTGTAGCGGGTCCCAGATTTGATTCTAATCTCAACTGCAAAAAAAAAAAATACAAGACGGCACTGAAGTTTGGTTGACCGGAAATGCCAGAAAACCACTTTACAGGTTTGTTTTCAGTAACCGAATCATCACTGCAATCTCAATAATTGTGAACATCAGTATAGCCACAATCATATCATTATCATCTGAATGCTCCGTCATTGTCACCGCTGCTAACATAATATCACGAAATTCAGTGTCACTTTCATAGCTACACCATCATTATTATGATCAATGATTACATCGCCATTGTCCTCACTGCTATCATCCTCCCTCTAGACAAGGAGAATTACATTCTGTTTGTCATGAGCTCGGCGTTGCGCCAATCGACGCCACTCCGCAATAAAGAAAAAAGAAAAGAAAGATTGAAGCAATAAAGAAAAAAATGTGGGGTACTTTGGATCACTAAAGTGCGATAAGGCGGAAGCCTTTGTTTGAAATTTCGTTGATTCCTGGTTTTACTGCGAGTGCTTCTTTAGGCTGCGTGGTGCGGCGTTCGAGGAAGCGCCAAATGAAAGGTGCCGCACAGACTCCTGGATCGGTATGACGCGAAAGCGTAAGCTACCAGCCTGCATATAAAGCCCTGCTGTAACCGAGCTGTACTAACGTGTCTGCGTGGCCTAGGGATAACGTATATGCAAGGGTCTTGGCAGGCTGACTGTTATGTCACTCTTTCATATGAAAGGAGAGGACCGAGTTGGCAGCGCCTGCCAGACGTTACGTCAGGAAGCCCTACGTCCAGTTAGAGCTCGGCCATGTCAGCTGCCAGCTGCCCCCTACCACGTAACGAAAGCGTATTAAACCTTACGCCTTAGTACGCATCACGTGGACTAGGGTGGTCTTAAAGTGTGACACCGTCTGCGAACGGAGTACACAAGCCATTAAAGGCATTCTTCTTAAAGAAAGCACGGTATGACGTAGTGGTTTGGGCTCCCTGTTCAGGTTCAGTGGGGACGAAGATCGATTCCCGGTGGAGACAAATTGTGTTTTTTTTTTAAATATCAGTTCGTGCGGGGATATCCCGCGTACATTTCCTGCGACATTTATGCAGCCAAATGAGTCAAGAAGGTTTTCGCCTTCAATAGACTCGCCAATTAGGCAATGGTACTGGGTCCCCCTCGCAGTTAGTACCTGGCCTCGTCCTATGCCAACTGTTATCTGCTAGGGCACGTCCCTGACTTTTCGCTTACAACACTGACGTGAGAGTTTCACAGAATGGCAAACGTAATGCTATCGCGTTCAGAGGAAAGCATCACATGTTGTTTTATTCGAGCCACTTTGTATGCGGAATGGCTTCTGGGAATTTGTGTTCGATTTTCCGATCGGCGCAGAACCTTTGCAGCCGAAGTTTCCCAGGAATAGTAAAACCTTCTGATCGCTTTCGATTTTTATTTCTTGACTATTTACGCAAGGGGTTTGAAAAAGTGACTATGAATGCCACTTTACTTGCGTAAACGCCATCTCTAGCACTCTCCAGTAGAGTTTCGGAGGTAATCTGTTC
The DNA here is from genome assembly GCA_023969395.1 of Amblyomma maculatum. Classification (NCBI taxonomy): domain Eukaryota; kingdom Metazoa; phylum Arthropoda; class Arachnida; order Ixodida; family Ixodidae; genus Amblyomma; species Amblyomma maculatum. Next base: position 16,485 of record JAJIZL010043181.1, read on the forward strand.
TCCTGATAAGTTTATTAGCAAATAAAAGTTTAAAATTCAGAAAACGTATTCACACAGTTCTGCAACGCAATATTCCTGCTTTTTTACAGAACGGATCAGGAAGAGTTAAAATTGAAAGCTGGAACGGCAGGCTTCTCTATGCGCTAGCTTTTCTATAGTTACAAAAAAAATCTCCCGGCAGTCCGCAGTTAATCGTTTCTGTGAAGGGAAGGAGGAGTTGAGCAGCCAATCATTTTACACCATGTCACTGTGCCTCTAGCACCTGCTACCCTCGGGCTCATCTTGGCGCTCTGGACTTGCTGGTCCACAGCGCCCGGCCTTATTCAAACGCTCAGTTGCTGCTTCGAATGTCGTTTTTTAACTACTATACCACGTACGACACCTGAATTAACAGCATACTCTGCAACATTGTTCAGATATGTTCTATACGTAGAGCCGGCTTCTAGAATTTTTAAAACTTCCCGGTTACATTCTTTTGAAACCTTGGATCGAAAAATAATATTTAAGATATATTTCAACCTACGAATATACTAATAAAAAAACCTGTTCGGTTGAGGTGCAATCGCTTTCACACTGTTATCAGCATACGAAGTAATTATGGAAAAATATAAGGTTATATATTATCTTTTTATTCAATTAATTACCGCTTGAACTGTTCCGCTAACATACCCGCAATTAGCAGCGTGTTACTCATACATCTTCGGCAATGTGTTTATATAGGTTTGGCCACTTCAACTTTTCTATTTATTCTACGATATTGTACGATGTCGTGTGGCGTGTTTCCTTGGTATATTGGGATTAGGTCATTGATCTTGCCGGTCTTTGTACTGCACGGCCGCCGGTGGCTTTAAGCATCCGAAGACCTGATTTTTTTCTGTTGAAAATAAACATTTAGTAGTACTCTTTCTGTGATACAGGTTTTATTTCGTCGGTTTGCAAGCTTGTTTTCAGCTAGAAGTATTCAAATTCTTTCCTCACTACGCCATTATCCTCTGGACTTGAGCGAAACAAATAGTCTGGAATTATACTTAAGTGTCTGATGCGGCGCCGATCGTACAAAACAACGCGAGAGGTGAGTGCACATCGCACACTTCGGCAGGGATCGGAGGGGAAACGCGCAGGTTGCTTGAACTAAAATACAGGAGTTTGAATATTTAGGACTTTTTTCTCCATTTTCCCTCCTTCCTTCCTCCCCCCCCCCCCTCCCGCTAAAGAAGCAGGGATAGGTCGCCTATTACAGGTAATTAAAACGTGTGCATATGCGCGCGTTTTTGTATTTTGTGTGTGTGTGTGTGTGTGTGTGTGTGTGTGTGTGTGTGTGTGTGTGA
>JAJIZL010043185.1:0-10756 GCA_023969395.1 Amblyomma maculatum
TGGTATGGTATGGTATGGTCAAGTATGGTATGATATGGTATGGTATGGTAAATAGCAGGGCTCGGGGCTAACTTTTAACATGTATGGCTGTTTAAAAGAACAGTGTTAGCAAATTAAGAGTAGACTATATAGATTGGTTATCCCATTCAAACCATAGGGAGAAAATACACCGGCAGCGGAGTTTTTATAAGCTGGTGAATACCATAAAATGAACTGCACGTGTCGCCATTACCGGAGGATCTTTGAGCGCAGGCCTGAGACACCACCAACTGAGTTCAGTATAGCAGCCTTTTCTCTCCATTAACGGTGTAGGGAGTTTGAATCGACTGCCGAAATTTTTAAAATCCCTTTTCTTCGAGCAGGGCGAATGCGACTTTTTCTTTTTGCTGTCTGACAATCTAAAAATACTGAGAAAGGTGCGGGGAATACATTTTTTAGCCGGAAAAGTAAGGGAAATAATAATTGTTCGCAAAGACTGAAAACTGGAACACAAATTGCGTCTGGGAAGTTTTGAACATCAGCTGTTATTGAGCATTGGCATTCAGATATTTAAGCTGAACATACGCCTAATATTATAAACGTATTACTGTAGACAGGGAGCAGCGATGCAAGTTTAAGCTCGCTGTCTGAGCACAAGTCCGACAGATTTGTCTTTAAATATCACTTCTGAATTCAGGCGTCACAAAGGTAACGTTTTTGCTTCGGAATGCAACAGTGCCAAGCAGGAAAATGATGAGATATTAGTTTCAGGCCTGCTTCTGAACATAAAATGGAAATGTAAACGTCTTCACCGCAGTATATGATCGTTGAAAGTTGTGGACAAGCCACCCTATATAGATGAGCGTTCCAGTTGCAGTCACTGTAAAATGCTGAATTCGTCAAACGCGTCCATTAAGCTTTCTTAGGAAACGTTTGAAAGAGCTCAATTTTTCGAATTTATACCACCGGCTCTAGTAAGCGGCTTTTTAAGTGCAGTGTCTGATGGGTGAATGCATTAAAGCTGTTAGCCAGCACCTCTGGAGTGATTTAAGAAGGCGGCGTGAGAACTATTAGCGATGTTTTGTTATATCTAACGTGTCAAAGCCGGCTGCGAGCTATATCTCGGTGACGATGTTCAGCGGACGACGAACTTACTCGAAAATTGTTAAGGTTAATACCAAATAAAGAAAGGAATGCGTTGAAGACATAATAGTGCTATAAATTATTTATGCTCTTTACAACCTTTCTTTGAAAGATCTAATCAAAGCAAGTTAAAGAAAAAAAAGTTAACACTTCAATTGCATTTTCAGGCATCTGCTTTACCGTATATTACCTGCGACGCTTAATCATGTAACGCTTTTTTTTTTTCAGCACTGCATGCAAACACTAGTTCATTATGGCTTCAATTTTCACAGTCCGTTCATTAGTTTACGAGAAGCGAGCATTCCACGATTACCTCCGGGGCCGTCCAAGCATTCATTATAGTAGCGACGCAAGTTTGCCAGTCTCGAACAGTAACCCAGTACATGCTCAGCTTTCGAGCGCATGTACTGCGGCGCAGATTTTGTTCCTGTACTGGGCACAGGGTTCACAAGTTCCTCCTTTGTTCGCTATACCAAAGGCGTAATTTCCAACAAGAAATGTCTTATTAGAGACCTCACGTTTGCACCGGCTGCCCTAGGGAAACTAAACCGGCACTGTGCGCTGGCAATCTGTCGGGAATCTCCAGGCTAGCACGAAGGTAATCCCATTGCGCTGTACAGAGGCCATAAATCTAGCTGTGAGGCAAAAAATACTTGCCTTTTTATAGTATCAGACATCTCATGGTATCCATTAAAAAAGCGAAAAGCGTTTTCACTTCACGTCCCGTCAGCCATGCCATCTTCAAAAACCTTTTGACGACCGCCTCATAGTAACTCGATGGTGCACAAGACTTGGCTAATTCATTTTATTTCCTCCTGCTGGAGAATTGTTGAAAACGGCGTGGTACTGTGTTTTATATTACTAGCAAGCAATTGCGTTTTAACACTGAACGCATTGGCTAAAATTGTAGCCTTTGGTTTGTACTAATTGGTTCACAGGAAGGGAAAGGTGCAGTATCTGTCACACTTGCGCTGTGGACACCTGAACCGTGCCGTAAGAGAAGGGAGGAAGGTGGGAGTTAAAGTGGAAAGAGAGAAAGGGGAGCCGTAGTGGAGGGCTACGGAGTAGTTTCGACCACCTGGGGATCTTTAACGTGCGCTGACATCGCACAGCACACGACGCCTCTTCGTTTCGCCTCCATCGAAACACAGCCGCCGCGGTCGGGATCGAACCCGAGAACTCCAGCACAGTAGTCGGGCGTCTTACCACTGCACCACCCCGGCGGGGTAGCCTTTGGTTTATCACAACAGAACTAGAAATCGCGTGGTTGAATAGGGCCGGAAGCACTCTCAGCTACTCGCAATGTATAAAGTAGGGCGACAAGGGTAAGAAATAATAAATAATTGGTTCACAGGAAAGGAACAGTGCAGTATCTGCCACACTTGTTCTGTAGACGCCGACCCGTGCCTTAAAGGAAGGAAGGTGGGAGTAAAAGCGAAAATAGAGAAAGAAGAGCCGGTAGTGTAGGGCTCAGCTGTAATTTCGACCACCCGGGGATCTCTAAAGGGCACTGATATTGCACAGCACAGTGCGCGTTAAAGATCCACGATGGTAAGGTTTGTAAAATAGGGCCTTTACTTGCGCATAGCAGGGAAATTCCATATGAGAAGGAAGAACCAGTAATTAAATTATGCCTCTTAGATATACTCTTATATGCTTCCACCGATGTCACGTCTTCATCTGGAGAAAAAACAAGAAATGTTGATTTAAATGATGCCGACAGAACCCATGTTTCTTGCTTTATTTATCGCTGGCCACAGTAGATTTTTCCTTCATTACAGGGTATGTGGAGAGGGAGTCGGGGTTCATAAAATTTTCGGCTCAAAAGAGAAAAAAATATACTGAAACTGCAATAAATGTAATTTTGCACTGACAAAAAAGCATAAGCTATGGACTTGCGCAGGGACAAGGGCATCAAAGACACAGATTCTGCGCGAAGTGGGAGTAACCACAACAAGGCAAGAGGACTTTTCTAAATGGCTCCTCGACAACGCTAATAGCGGGAGCCTGCTCCGGTTCCTCACGGAAAACCATTTACATCTGTTTCTATAATATGCCTTATGGCAAGCTTGCGTACAAAAAAAAAAGCATAAATAAAACAGCAATGAGGCAGACCACCCAGTGAAGGGAGCAAGCCTTTTTCTTGGGCTAGATGATGGTGTTTGCACATTTCGGAGAACTCTGAAGCGCGAATGTGCCTCTGTCACAAGCATGTTTTCTTCTTTTTTTTTCTTTGTACTTCGGGCTTCGGTCAAAATGAGCAAATCCAAGGACGCGGCAAAAATTCCAACCACGGCGACCGCTTTTCGATGGAGATGAAAAGCAATGCGCCCGTGTTTTGTGCGATGTCCGTGGCGGGTAAAGAAATCCAAGAGATCCAAATTTCCGGAGCCCTTCACAATTTCATCTCTAACAGCATCGGTCGCTTTGGGAAGTTAAAATGTACATAAAGAAGCAAAGCCGACAACAGAACTCATTTTAAAACTCATGCTCATGCTCTTCATTATTAGGAGTGTTAGGATGCAGTGCAGTAATGGCGGAGGTGCATGTTCTAGAACATTTAAAAGCACTCATTTCGACAGAAGGCTATAATCTGAAACCAGCAGATTACCCGACCCTATTTATGAATGAGCACAATATATACTGTGTTACGTTTATACGGCAAATCAGTGCCGTCAAGGGATTCAGAAAGAAAAAGTATAAAGATATAGCGCCAGATAATCTGCACAATGAGAAAATAACACGCTTTAAAATTCGTAGCATCCACTAGATTTTGAATGTTGCAGCCTTTTTAGCAATATCAAAGTTTCTTCTCAAAGGAGCTGTCCTATAGAGCCGTTCTCTCATAACGTGTGGCACGGAAGTGCAATTAACTGTCAACGTTTTCGAGCACACCTTTGCTGCCTTTTTTTTTCTACCATTTTAATTTATTGACACCCTGTGAGACTTGGCAGCCTTACGCAAGTTAGTCGTATCCAAGGAAGCGTCACCTTAATCTGAGCAGTGACAAATAAGATTTTGACGCTGGCCCTCGAATCGCGCGCTCTAGCCACTGACAGGCTCGGTCATTCAATATTCTTTTAAATAGTGCTTTAAGTCATACCGAACTGGTTTTCGGATCTGTTGAAGGTGTTAACTGCGTAATTACACGGGGATGATATTAGTTGATTTCTCATAAGGTTAACATAGTACCAGTGGTGAGGCAGTGATGATTGTAACGTTACGCCGATATAAACTAACAAGTAGCCAGGGGAGAAAAAGAGAAGATAAAAGCTAGCCCACATATTTTGAACGTTGGCCCGAACGGGACTTTTTTGTTTAACTTGACAGAGTATGCTTTGGGCCATTCAGAAGGAAGCGGAGTTACCGAGTCGCAAGTGTCAAATGAAGAGCAAACGACATTAAGCCAGTAACGTTTGTAATTCTCCCATATTAGAACCTTTATAAAAGATCATAATCTCTGTTGTTTCTTTGGCGTGAGCATACGCTGCTGCTCCTGGCGCGCTGTTGAGTACCACAGAAAGCAACGTAGCAGGGATAACAGTCGTATGCAGGGCAGATGTTCGCCCTACTCCATTTCGCTCCTTAAAATCATACTCTTCTAACATCAGCCTTCCTGCCATCTTATTTAGAAATTACGTGTTAAAAAAATTTACCAGAATGTAATCCTGTTTCCCATCGTTGTCGAAGCGTTGTGCTGAGCTGAAGTGTCAGGGCGGTGATTGGGCTTAAACGAGACACGCTCGTTTAAGCCAAACGAAACCAACACTGCAGCACCGGACGGTGCTTACGAACAGCTAATCTGTGAAACCTATAGCAAGTGTGCAAATGGGCGGAAGTTCGATGGCTCAAGGCGCATTCACTTGAAGGCGTGTCGAATTCGAGGTCGTGTTGGTTTGATGTGCAGACGTGTAATCCAGTTTCCTACCATGTAGCCTGTAATGACGCGTTAATTATCTGTTTTGTTTGAGTGACCAAAATGAACTTAATCGGAGAGCTACGGGTGCAGCAGTTGTGTTCCGCAAAGCTCCCCGATCGTCTGTCTCACATGGGGACACTTCAGTTCTAATGCATTAAAAAAAAAAAAAAAAAAGACAAGGACTCCAACGCCGCTCTGCAAAGCAATATCTAACATTTAACTCCTTAGTACTCAATGAGCGAAATATTATATATAAAATTTTATGAATGGAAGTTATATCCAGTACTGGAACAGTGATCAAAGAAAAGCACAGGAGTTTTAACGCAGGGTTACAGGCGGTGGAAAAAATTGAGGATTTGAACGATAGCTTTGAAAGCTTAGTAAGTACCGCCAAAATGAAGAGCCCAGCATGTATAAATTCAGCAAAAGTCATTAATCGACTAGGCGTGGCTCTGGAGTACCGTTGTTTAATTCATCCGCTCCCGCATGATGGTACATCGGTTTAAAACAGTAGCGTAAACATGTATTTATGCTGGATTCACTCTTGCAACGAGCAGGAAAATGGGGGAGCATTGATTTCTCTGAACACCTAAATATCCCATCAACGAAAAGGGGCATGCATATAGGCTTCGCTCAAGCCTGTGAGGTTACCGACCAACTGACTACATATTATCGTTACCTGACGTTAAAAGGTGCGGCCATTTGTCTCTTTCTTTTTGTTTTAGTTAATATGCAGTATAAAGAAATTTTTTGATGCTTGGTCTGAATAATTAAAAAAATTGCACAATTTTTTCCATCTTCGAAGGCACCCTATTTTTGAAGGCAAATTTAACATTTCCAACGACGAATGACGTTACATTGCTTATACAAATTTGAGTTGTGTATGCATATTTTACTATAAGCAGGACAATGTGTTTTGGCGGCTCCAATCTCTATGCTGGCTCCTACGTTCATATTATTAAGGTAAACGTGAGAAGAGTTTAAGATTAGTCACCTCTGCACTATTCTTTCTTATTGTTATGTTTACAGGCGTAGTCTTCGCGGTGATTTTAAATAAATTAGCAAGGAACGTTCGCCGTCACTTTTATTTTTGCCTGAGGTTCTGACGTCGAAACAAAACAAACAGTCAGTTGTGCCGCTGTGTCTGCTTCAAAAATGGTCGCCTACCCCTCACACTGTGTACACTATGTGTAGTGGATTAACAATAGTCCAGAGAGTAGGCTACAATTAGCGCCATAACGCACGAAAACACAGCAAACTAATAACAGAGGCGCTGTCCGCGGCTTATATACTCGTTGTTTGCAGAAACGATTATTTTGCTGAGAAAATTGGGATAAAATTAAGTTGTCCAACAATCCGTTGGCTTTAGTTCACATACAGGCTCCGAATCCAGTCCAGTTCTTAGTGAAACCATCCTGCTCACCGCTCTATCATGATTGCACCCTTATCACGAGAAGCAGTTACCAACAGACATGCGAAACTACAGAGGCAGATATCATTGATAGTTTACAAGGAAACTAAGCATCGCAGCCGTCTGTATCTCTATCTCCGAAAGAGTTTTAATTGAGCCGTCATTGATAATGTGCTGGCCATGCATGCGTGATTTTTAGCCACTCTTGCATTTATTTAACTGCTCCATTGTTCCAAACTAAATATGTTGCAATTTAGCGCTTGTGTGTTTATTGCGCTCTTTTTTTCATTTCAATCCCGGACTGAATAAAACGAGACGCTTCGGTCGGGTACTTTCGAAGGCTATTGATAGATGGCCATTAGACGAAGGCAATCTGCTTTTATTTACGAGAAGGGACGCCCTCTCGAAAGTTTGTTGACAGCGAACGAAGGATGCGGGGTGCAAGCCGTACTTGCGATGTGGCATTTGCGTGCTTGAGAGCTGCCGCCATCCATCGCTTGTCCCCGTCACTAACATGCACCGTGCCTGCCCAGTGGAAGCTGATGATTTGTTGCCATTCAGTGGTGCTCGCGGAAGAGAGGGGCGCATGCGCCGTGTGATCACGTGAAAAAGGCGGATTTAGCCTGGTCAGAAATCACATTCACAAAGAGTGTGTTTTGGCATATTCTGTGCAAAATATTTGGGGTGGTGGTGGTGGTGAAAACATTTATTATTATAATACATATAGGTATGTACATTAGGTGGGATGCCTAGACAGGCACTCCATTGGCGTTTGCCGCAGCCCGGGCGCGCTGCGTTAAGACCTTTTGGGCCTCTAAGGTGCAGCAGCCGGACAGGGTCGCCTCCCAGTTAGCACTAGCCCAGACCGTCGCTTCTGAAGTATTGGTTATGTGTAGAAGACTAAGTATCAAATAATGTAAAATAAACTTCATTTTAAGACATACTACACATTGTTTGGATCGTCCAGCGCGGCACAGTAATCCAACGAAACTAATAGTTACGACTAAAAGAATCAAATATGCCGAGCTACAATCTACTGTGCCATTTCCAAGTGTGAACCTGGTCATAACATTAGCGGAGGCAACGCCTCTATTTCCGTTGCCCCGAGGTGCGCTAAGGTTTATGATTCCGCTCCCGGCTATAAAGAGCAAGGAAACGCGTGGACCGGAAGTAGTTCGCAGAAATTCTGTATTGCCCTGCCCGAGCTTACGACCAAGGCCAGACCTCACTTTTCCTTACACCTAAATACATTGCTCATTCCGCCGTCGTCATTTACCTACCATATCCGACACTTCCTGTTTCCCCAATTCTCCCCAGCTGTGTGCTGATTTAGAACACTGCCTCTTTCCTTACCATTTTGCTGTTCCGATTCCTCATATTCCGCACCTATCTTCCCCAATGTTGTGGCTTGGCTAGTTTCAACCAACGGGTGGACCTCTGGGCTTTAGTGACCCTGACTCAAAACATACTGGCGCTTAGGGAATAACGTTCTCTCTGCGTGGGAGTAAAGTTCCCTTTCTCTCTCTCTCTATCTATCTATCTCTCTCTCTCTGCAATGGCTGTAATATTGCTTGGCTTTTCCTTTAAGAGAAAAGGGGAGTTTACGGTTGCCTCAGTCAGCGAATTAATGGTGGTAGGAGTTTGTCGTCCTCTCTAGGAGGAAGTAACAAGTACAAAACTCAAGACGCTCGATGATTGCCCTTATTTTGAGCTGATTTAAATGACTTTGATTAGTTCGTATAAGGCTTGTTTCCATGCTACGCACATATTGGTTTTATTAATTTTTAACAACTCTGCGCAGTGTAACATGACTGAAGAGTCTAGAGGCATCGCGTTTATAAATTCTCAGAACCAAAAACACGTTAGCGGTAACTGCGGAACCCCATTGGAAAAATGCGTAAGCATTGACATTGTGCATCAATCAGCGCATTTTTTCTTTATACTTTGAATAAACGCTACTTTACACATTTTATGAGCGATTTTACTCATTTTATTTCTGTTTTTTTTTTCTCAAACGCCCAACTTCGGGTCACTTGTCACACATATAGACACGTCATACTTCCGGTCACATGACCATTGCCACACGTCACATGGCCACCACACACCACGTGACCGGAAGTGTGACGTTCAATTCGGATGTCGCCATCACTCTGCCTGGTTATTTAGATATCTGATTGACTGCTTTGGCTATAATTCATTACCTAATTACTCAATTTTGACCTTACGATTTGCCAGACGAGATAGTTTTATCTCCTATCTAGTACAATAAATCATATTTTAGTAACTCGCTCGATTATCACGAAATTGTGTGCACAAGTTTTGGGGGACGCCATACCTCGAAAATAGACACTTATTGCTTACGCATTAATAATTGCACGCCCAGTTATGTATACAAGATCCAACGAAAAAAGCTATCCCAGCTCGTAGCCATCGCATAAGCTTAAAAATGGGTGAAATAAGTATAAGGGAAAACATGACGTCATATCGTGTCATGAAAATGAATTGTGGCTTATTTCGCTGCGAGGGTTTCTTTTTTGCTTATATGTATTGCTCGAGTGTCTCCATGCCCGTGTTTATTCACCGCATCAACTGAGTCAACGAATTCGCTTTCGCTGCTGCCCTAGATACGCCGATATCTTAAGATAGGATATCTCAAGCACACACAACGAAGTCTCGTAACTAGGCTGAACACGACCCAGAATGTTTTGTCTCTTATTTTACTCCATATGATAAAGATTACTCAGCATAGTGTCTTCATCTTTGCACAGTGCGCAACTTTCTTCCCCGGCAGCGAGGGGATCAAATGAACGAGGTGTCAGGATCTGAGTTAATTCCGCGCCAGGTACAGCAAGCAATTTCCGGCTTGGCAGGAAAGGAGATAGCATGCGGAGACGGGAACAGCGAGGGAGAAAAAAAAGTCCCAATTTCGGTGGCCGCGAGAGTGGTCCGTAAACGCTAAGCCCAGCTAAAAGAACGCGTTAAAACTGGATAGCGCAAAAAAAAAAAAAAATGTTTGATGTATTAAAATGAGAACCGGTTTCAACACCTTCGTGACGTAGCATGGTGCGTGCGAAAAAATAATTCGAGGCTTACTCTGATATATAACAGAAAATTGTGAACATCCCAGTTTACGACCGGAAAACGTTTAAAAGCGTGTTGATCACGGAGGAACGTGCAGCTCGTCTTCTCTGACGCATTTAGTTTTGCAGCCTTCGTTGCACCTACGGAGAAAAGAAAATGAAGGGTCCTAAAATGCGCAAAGTGCAATATGTTGTGTGGTGCAATCTCAGTTTTATAGGGAAGCCAAAGGAAAAAAAAAATATTGTGTGACGCTGTGGCGAACCCAGATTTTTTGCAGATCTTTGACAAATCGTACTGTGGGCACATGGATTAGGACTCGCGGAAATACACGCTTAATGTAAAAAAAAAAATAAATAAGCACTCAGATCGGCGCTTGAAACGACGGCGCAGTAGAAGTTGAGATGTAAAATATTCTTTGCTCGCCTTAAATTCTTTTTGAGCATTCTACACCGTTTAACTCCATCACTGTTTTTGTTGCAAAGAAACCTCACTGCCGTGCATCCTTATAGTACTGAAAATTCAAGTTCTATATTTTTAACCAAGTGAACAACTAAAACTTTTTGGAATGTCTTGTGAATTTAAAAAGATACAGAGAACAACAACAAGATTCATGCGGTGGCAGATCCAGTTAGAACTAGTGTTCTTTCTGGACGGAGGAGTCGCTAGAGCTGATGGATTTATAGCTTGCTTTCACATGCCGCGATCCCGTAGTGTGCCAATCAGCGGCTGGCACGTCGTGTTCCCTCTCCCCTTTACCGACACCATAGAGTAATGACAGTGTGGTATTGCCCAACTGCATAACCTCTATCAATTCTCCCTATCCTATCAGCTCTACTCTCTTTCCTACTTCTCTTCCGTTGGTGTCAACTTCGGCGCCTAAAAATTTCAAGGAGGAATCACAACCCTTTTTTTTTGTTCGTATGTACCTCTATACACCACTTCACATGCCAGGCTAAATTTCATGTAATTCCATTAACTCTGAGATAGAAAGCTTTTATTTTAGGCAACATGGCTCCTTCTTCTCCTTCTTATTCTTTTTAATGATATTACCATTTTCCTTATTTAGCTTTTTTTCCCCGCACAGTTGCTCAATTAAGAGTGAAATTTTTGTATCATGACATTTTTATTGCATTGATATCTGGCAATATTTACTTTGTTGTAAATAAGAGATCGTGATGACAGATGGGTGCAGCAAGACACGTGGCAAACCTAGCCACCATAGT
>JAJIZL010043186.1:0-11274 GCA_023969395.1 Amblyomma maculatum
ATATTCCCGCTTCGTTGCCCGGATTACGGGAAATTGGCACCCGGATGACGGCAAAATGGTGTCTGAATATTGACGGTCGGTTTTGGCTCGACGTCGCCTTATCGTCGCTGACAACAGCAGCTAAAATCATTTCACGCTTGAAATTTTTGTAGAGGTCCTTAAGAGTGTTTACGTAATGGAATGCAGAAGCATCGCCTTTTGTGTGGCCGTAATGCGGCTACAAATATTGCTAAAATTAATAAATTATTTATTATAAATTGTTTACGTATTAGCTGGGCACTAGTCAAGCAGTTTTATGGCTTCACGCTACAGAACGATCAGAGTTTCAAAGTTTGCACGGCGTGTTAGTGAGACGCAGTCAAGATGCAACCGCGGTTTTATTTTTGTTTATTTCGCATAATTTCTTCAGTTCGTGAAAGTCTGGGCCCGCTTGCACGATAAAGTCCGCGCTAAGTCGAGACTTAAACAGTGCCTTTAGTAAGACCAGACTTTGTCAAGACCGGAGTTATTCAGGGCTGTCTTAACATACCCATAGAGACAGTGGATACCTAGTTTGAGGACAGCGGGTACCTATACATGGGAAATCTTGGCCCCTGCTTAGGGAACGCGCCGTGGCACCTGACGGTGCTTTCAGTCTGTCACGGCGTGGTGAGGGTGAAAAACTTTATTAAAGAAAAAAAAAGAAAGAGTGCAGGTCAAGGGTCCTTTGCATGAGTGGAATGCCTAGTATGGGAGGCCACTGGACGAAGCTATCACCATTGCCCGTTGGCCAGGGCCAGTTGGGACTCTAGCGATGAGCAGCTAAGCAAGGCCGCCTCCAAAGTCGAATTTTCCTGCATGTCTAATCTCTTAGGGGGCATGATGCGAGCGCACGTTAAAGCGTGCTGCAGTCGTTGCTGTCTAAAACAGAGCTCAACTTCGCATGCATATGACGCGACGTTCACGTCTTAAGCAGCAGAAACCGTAGCCGTCGTTCGTGCTTCATTGGCAATCAGAATGTTCATTCTAGCAATGACAATTAAAATGTTAAGCCGCTAGTTTTTTCTCAAGCATTTGCCTCATTTTGATAATTACCACGTCTTTGCTTGGGTATTTTTTTTTTCCTCTCATAAAATGCCTACAGGAACGCGCCACGCCCTTCCACAACACGTTTTCGGGATGACTTCAAAAAGTCTCCTAGGGCAGCGGTTGTATGCATTTGGGTAAGCAGTGTAAGTACGTGCGCGTACTGGTGCTGGTGTGTGAGGGGGGGGGGGGGGGGCAGACAGGCCGCGGATATCAGACTTGTACGTAGCAGCGCTTTTAGGGAGCTTTAATTAACTGCAGTCCTCAAAAGCAAGTATTGTGCTGACGTCAGTGCCGGTTGAATCGCTACTGAGGCATATTATAGGAATCGACCAGTTACATTTAGACGCTGTCCTAACAGCTATCAAAAGCTGAGAGTTGTCTCCCACAATTTTAGAGCACTCTACGCACTGCAGCTACAATTGAGGTTATGTGCGCCGCAAATGTGACCTAAAATCAGGTTGTGACAAAAGATGCCGTATTGGAAGGCTCACAGAATTTCGACCTCTCTAAAGGTCGCTCATTCACGGATCGTGCGTTTTATCTCGACGCAAAATTCACCAATCATGCATTTTATCTTGACGCGAAACTGTCGGGTCGCTCATTCACCAATATCAATCCAATATTCAATATCATTCCGTTTTTAGAAAATGCCTCACTAGCTGCCATGCTCACACATTCCAATTTTTGGAGCCGTCACCACATCCTTTCTTCGACACGGTTTCCTTACCCACTGCTGGCACAGGCTCGTCGCTCGGAACGTTGCCTGTAAACCTATTTACCAGCGGTATACAAAACGGACCGCAATAGCCCTAAAAGAATAACTTGCGCTTAGCAGCGGCACAGGTTGGAACACATGCCTGCAACACCCCTGAATAGAAAACGGGGACGTATTGACGAACTTCAAGATATGCGGTTTTCGTTTTAGAGCGGCTTCGCGAAAAAATCTATACGATTGAAATATGCTTGTTAATTTATCCGTCTTCCGAAAAGTTGATTTGAATTTGTGACTAGTGTAAAAATACCAAATATACCGTTAATTTCTCAATCACCTTACTTTGAAAGCTTCCACGCTTCACCGTGATCGCGTGGACCATGCAGTGAAGTATTCTCAAAACGCGACGGGGCCGTTTCGTAAAGAGGGCCATTGCGACGGTGTGCCCAATAAAGCGCTTTACGAAAACCGATAATAACGTCGTTCTCAATACGCTTTCATTTAAAAAGCAGACAAAATCGCGCAAGTGCACGTCAGGTACAAATGGTTTCTGTCAATTTATTCAGGCCCCTTAAATAAATAATGCTTTCTTAAAAAGCGCAGATTTTTCTGGATCCTTAAAGGCTGATATAGGTATATGGAAGTTTGCTGCATTCTGCCACGATATGACAGCTCCCACTAGTTTATGCAGGGCCTTATTGAAAAAAAAATTGTATGTCCAAAGCTGCGTAACATTTGTAATGTACTTTTAGTTTCGGTGTATGCCTACGCACAATAACAGTCATGTGCAAATGTTAGGCAAAAATGGCAAAATTTTATTTTTATTAATTTTTATTATTTTTGCACCAGTTTGTAGAATATTTATTCTAATGCATTCTTCTCCACAAATGTCCTCGATTTGTGTATCAAAATGTCAGTACTCCACACCCCAATTTCTGAAACACAAATGAACACAAATATATGTTACAGTATTGTTGACAAATACAGCTGTTCATATTACAGCAGTTGCCACCATGACAGTAATGTGGTATACTTGTGCAACCACAGCATTTGCTCTCACCGTTTTTTTCCTGCAGATAAACAAAAACGACCAGGTACTTTTCTTCCAGTCATATAATTTTGGCCTGTTCTGGGTGTTGGATGTGCACAGGTTACGAGTGGTATTGCAACCATATACAGATATGCAAGATCAGTAGCCCTTGAGGTGATTTAATGCAAGCATGTGACCAGCACTAACACGACATTGAGCAAAATCATTTGCACATACTGTTTTCGCAGCATACAATTGAGGAAATGGTGGCCCACATTGGCAAGAAATATTATCATACAAGCAAAACAGCATATACTTGAGAAAAGTACAAAATGACAGTTGTAGATGCCTTACACACACCAGACATGCTGATATTTGTTCTGCAGGTCACGCTACATAGTGAGCAGCAGAGAATAAATAACAAACAACAGTTTGTAATGGTTACAGGTATTGGTCTCAAAGGGTGGAATTAATACTTTTGAAGCACTTGCAAGAGTATAATGCAGAAAAGCTTAGTTGACATAAAAACTTGACACAACAAAACATGCACATGATTTGAATCACGGTGGGTGAGGAGTACTACAAAAGGCTATAAACATTCTAATACAAGGTTAACCAAAATGTTGTTGAATATTGTACCTGCAAATAATAAGACAGTTTTCTGTGGCCCTATATATACTCTTCAGTTGTCGCAACTGTAATTGCAATGTAAGCACTGCCAATAATACAGGTGTGATCACTGAAAGTTGATGGCAAAATTACTCGTTACACTTTGAGCAGGTAGTTCGCATTTTATTTTTATGCCACATGGCTCGTCCCAGCATTGCTGCCATGGATGCCATACGAGACAATTTATACAAAACCTGGGGCTGTGAACACCTACCACAATATGGTAGCCCGCTCTTCTACTTTTGCATACATTCACCAAGTCTCCCAGAGTTTACCATTGCACTCTGATGCCATGCAAGTATTTGACAAAATGGCAATCTTTGAGTGATGGAAAAACATATTGCATGTTTAACAATTTACTGCACAGACTATAACAAAATATATATTGTAGGTCCTAAAATAACAAATTCACAGCTTAAAAACATATCTGTAATCTGTTAAGTACTATACTTTACCACACTGAACCTACTCTTGGTGTAACCGATGTTAAGGTTACGCTTGGTTTCATTTATTGGGCTTAACATCCCACAGTGACTCAAGCTATGAGAGATGCAGTAGTGGAGAGGTAGGAAAATTTCGACCACCTCGGATCTTTTAACAATCACTGACATTGCACAGCAGACGGGCGCCTATGTTTTTGTCTCCATCGAAATGTGGCCACCATGGCCAGGATTCAATTCTTCATCTTCGGGTGCAGTAGTCGAGCACCCTAACCACTGTAACTCCACTGCAGGTAGACATTAAGCTTAGTGCTCAAATATAATCTCCTGTTTACATGTCTCGAATTGGATGTTACAACCAAAATGAAGTAAAATGAAGATGTTTATGCTCCATCTGTTATGCTCTATATGTACTGCAATGTTAAACAGCTCAACAGCAAATACTTCAATGCACACTCTTGCGTAGGCTTCAGGATGTCAATACAAGACTGACGTAGCACATAGTGAAATAAGCACATTTGCATAGTTATCCGGTCATGAGAAGTCACCCAGTGAAAACATTAAACTCAGTGACTAGTACAGGCATAATTCATTTCACATAACTGTACTTAAAGCAGGAGAAATCTTGCTGCACCATGCCTTTGCGCAGCATAAATCTTTAACCCCAGTGAGGATAAGCATGTACAGACACTTCATCTTGCACTTCCATTTGCTTGCCTATGCTGCACGCATACTCATGGGACACGTTGTGGAGTTAGCACCTCATCATGATGCTGGTCCACACATGGTCCAGTGACATGTGCTGCTGATCATGGAGGGAATGGAAGCAGCGTTTCAGCCGCCCTATTGTCCTACAAAAAAAAAACATATTGAGTGGGCTATGCAATGCCACTATAAAGTTGGTGACACGCGTAACGCAAGTTGCTGCAGTAAAAGTGAATGCATATGCAGAATAATAAAAATTTTCTCTCCATCATGATGCATTTCAAATAACGCCACATCTGCTCTGAGTAACCTGTGGTTTATGGAACTGACAGCTTCGTAATATGCTGTACATGGAATGTATGTTTTCAGCATTTGCTCCTCCAGGCTATCACACAACCTGTAAACGTGTCCGGTGAAATGTAATGCAGTAAATACTCTTGCATCATTAATGAATGGAAATATTTCGATACCTTCATTTAAGGAAATATATATCATGCTCAAATGACAAAATAATGCCATGATTTTTGAACAAATCTAATTGCTAAGTAAATATTGATATGTGTCATTCAACAAATATAACTTGACTGACACCCAACCATAATTTGTTTGTTTGCTGAAAAGCTTTCCCCCCCCCCCCCACAGGCTTGGCCAAAGTTATTTGACTGCAGTGTTATTTAACTAGTAAACAAATGCGACATCAAAGTTAATTTCTTTCAGCATACATTGTTCGCTCAACAACACTTGCAACTGTACAAAGCTGTTCGAACAACACGGACATCCACAACCGGTCAGTGTCCGGGATACCATGCAATCCAATATTTAGAATGTGCTGCGCACCTACCTTTCAATCACTGTTCTGGTGGTGCCGTGAGCTGCACTGTATCGCTTTTTGCCGCACATGTCCGCATTCTAGAGCCAAAGTCTGCATGGATAGCCACTGCAGCAGGATGCCGGTGTAAGTGCCCGGTTTGAAGAGCTGAGCGAGGGCGCTGTGTGTGAGCACTCGTGCGTCATATGTGCCACCGGGCCACTTTGCGACCACATCGAGGATCTGGCACTTGCTGTCCACCACAAGCAGCACGAAGATGGAGTGGTAGAAATGCCTATTTATATGTACGCTCCCTCGTACAGCTCATGGGCCTGGATCTTGACATGAGTGGCATCGATGGCGCCCACGATGCTAGGGAAACCTCCAGCAGCACAGAAGTCGCTCATGCAGCCCGGCAGCTCATCCTGGGATGGCCAGCTGTAAAGCAGGAAACCTGTATCACTTCTGGTGCACATATTCATCGGTTACAGTTGCAGGTAATCATGTGGCGGCACAAAACCAAGATTGAATTCTACGCTGATGCTATTGCGTAGCAAGACTTGTCGTCCCTTACTCCATCGGTGACGTGCCGATGAGGCTCTGAAGAGGATGCAGTGCAGAGCACATGCCCTAAGTGTCCAAGGCCAGCTGCCGAGATGGATCTTCGCCACATTTTATGGACATGCCCAGGAATGCAGCCGTCAAGAATGAGACGACTACAAGAAGTTGGATCGGCTGTCGGCTACACAGGAGGAACATTTACACTTGTGGCTAATGGACAAATTAAGAGCCGGAGCTTGCTCCGATTCCTTGAATAAAATAGACTGCATGATTCCCTTTAAGTTAAAAGACAGCCTCATTCTATGCCACATGGCAAGCCTTAAAAAAAAAAAAAAACACTTGTCATAGACCCTGTATGATGCAAACCCCGTCAAGGTGCGCAATCGGTACCGTTGTGCTCGATCAAGGCAATAAACGCTTATGACCGTAATAGGTGAAAAAAATAAACGTTCCTGAAAATATTGCTTCGCTGTTGCTAACGTCCGCTATAGGCCCTGTATATCACAACAACCGCTAAATAAAGGTACACGATTTAAGCACTTTCTTCTATTTCTTCCTGCCTTGACTCTACTGGTCAAGAAACATCACAATAGGCAAAATGGGTGAAATGACAACGGCGGCTCTTACAGTGTCCAGGCTGCGGCGTTCCGTTTCAGTGCGACGACTCTTCTTAGTGCCCGGCTTGCCGTCGACTCGTCCACGCCGACCGGTTCACTAGCCTTTATGAGAAAGCCGCCGGTAGCAAAAACTTCAACGCCAGAAGCACCAGGCAGTATGAAGTTACCGCATGACTGCGATGAGTCGGGCTCGGTTAACAGATGCTGACCCTGCCGAAGCGAGATCGCAGCTGCAGCTCAAACTCGCAGGGATATTTCCTGTCCCTGAAAGCACGTTCACGACACAAGTGGAGATCTGCAACGGGCAGCACGCGAAACTGACGCTCCGCAGGCATTCGACGAACGAGAAAACGTGAGCGAACGCACACCACGCCGATCAACACACAACGAGTGACCATCTATTTATTTTTACGGCCTCCCAAAACATGACGACGAGATTTAGTGCAGTTTCAGTTATTTTGTAAAGTTGCCGAGAAGCGGCGCGCACACCCTTATTTGACAAAACAACGCAAGAAAGGCAAGGGGTTAAAACGAAAACAAAAACGCGTATATGAGCGTCAAGCCAAGCGTTACTTCTAAGGCGTTGCCACCTCTGGGTGAAATATTGCGGCAAACGTCGTGACTGTCCAGCTCGTTCATAGGCTTTGTGCAGGCATCAAGTCTATCTCGGTTGGCTCTGTATGTCCCTATGGCCAGCGTTCTTAGCTTAGATTTCCCTACGGCTTAAGTCGCTTGCACAAAACTTTCAGTGCGCGTTTAAGACTGCGGTTAAGACGGAGCTTAAAGACAGCGTTCAGGCAGTCTTAACTGCGAACTTTATTAAGATTCAAAATGGCTGCAGTGCGGCTGCTACGGCTGGATACATATGATAGACCCCTTCGAGCGTGGAAAACGTGCAACTAAGTTTTTCTGTACCCCTTCGTGTTGATGCAGAGGTGACACGCGTCCTCTCGGAGTTGTTTAGTGACTGGGAACTTGTGTCGACGTTCTTCCGTTGCTCTTTGGACTGCCATGCGAGACGCGCTGGCTTCGTCGGCTTGAGGTGAGCTTGAACATTTTCGCCATTCTTTTGCGCGGGTGCTTTGCTATGATACGTCTCTCGTGTATTAAACGGTGAATGCAGTAAAAAAAAAAAATAAAATAATAGTACGCGAAACGTAGTGATGCTCTTCATCACCGTTTTGTTTGTACTATGATACCGGGCGATGCAGAATAATTGATGGTGCGTTTCCGAACCCATTTCTTGGTTGCCGTATTGTCGTCGTAGTTTGTGCGATGCACATATTTCTTTTTTTTTTCGTTTTCCCTGTTGTGTGTACTGGCACCGTATATCCCACGGGGGCCTTTAGTGGTGTGACTATACGGCTAAACGCGGCACGAGCTGCCGGTTTCAAACCTCGCATGAGTCTCGCTTGCTAATCGCCTCTTTCTTTCCGCTCAGTGTGTAAAATGGGGCGTGCAGCTCAAACATGCGTTCGTACCGCTACATGTAGGTTCCAAATCAAGAGCAATTGAAACGTGTGTCACAAGTGAAACACGTACGTCTTGTTTCCAGCCGTCATTCTCCGGGGGATGGGCCTGGCGTGAATACATCAAAGCTTTGGGAGGCTTCCAACGTGTCGTGGGCGCCATCCATTGCACTCTCTTCAAGATCCTAGTGCTGGGCTTCATCTGAGAGCGTGCACAAACCAACTGATCTTCTTCGCATTAGTGCTTCAGTGATTTTGTGCTGTTCAAACAGCGCTTGTTCTGCCATCTCAGGTAGCAGCTCGCAAGTAGCTCGTTGATGGTTGAATGTTTATACGTCCCCGCTGCTTTTGGTGTCAACGCTGCGTGCTTATTGTGTGGAGCCCTTCACAGCGTCACCAGAAGTGAGACCAGCTGCAGATCGTTTTGATTGCTCATGTGTGCTTGGTGTCAGCACTATGTGTTCAGTGTGTGCAACTTGGATGCTCACAGTGCCGCTAGAGAAGTGAGACCCGTTGCACCCGTGCTGTTGGTGTCAGCCTTGTCAGCTTTGTGTGGTGCCGAAACAATCAGTGTCAACATATGTGAAGCTGCAGCTGCCAATGTTGGACTTCTAACATATCTAGCAAACCTTAAAAGTTGCTGTATCAGGCTCCAGCATATTTAAGAACTCACTTTTGTGGAGACAATTGGTGGAGTCCTGACAGGCCTGCTTTTAAAGTGTGATTCACAAGAATGCAGATGTTTGCAAAGTGTTTATGCAATTAAAAAGGCAATTGCATTCATTTATAGCAAAGATCAATACACTGTTAAATGTATTACTGCATATGCAACTTTTGGAACCCTTTCATTATCCCACAGAGTTCACATACTCATACTCCTGTATCCAATGTGAGCAATGTGTTTTGAATACTGATACTACCTGTTGCTGCAGGCAGGTACGTTATGTGTTTGCCAAGAATGTGAGAGATTTTTTCAACTCCCTTAAATATTCTGTCCCATGTCTCGAAGACCTTTTTCTTAGGCTGCATTACCACGATAAAAATGTGCTGTAGCAAAATCCACCTCTGAACCATGGCTTGTCCTTTATGCATTATTTATTTATGTATTATGTTACTGTGAAAGCTACTGTGGCAATCAGCAAAAGACGCTAAATACGCAGGCACAAAAGTTAAACTTATCCGTGACAAACTGACCGTAAATGGTGTAGCCTATACCTGGAACGTGGAAACTAACAGTCGTGTTAAGCTGAGCAGCACTCGCGGCAGCTCATGCGATAAAGACCATTGACAAATATTCAATAAGGAACTCAATCTGCTAAATGTTAATGCCCGCAGTATTGTTAATAAGCCTGAACTATTCGAATTTTTGTCAGTGTTGTACGAACCGCACTTAATTGCTGGCACAGAAACTTGGTTGCACTACGACGTACAGAACGCTGAAAACCGTCTCATCTTTATTTGCCGTTGGCTCAGGCTTTTTCAGATAGTAGCATCACAATATTTTACATGACAAACTACAATCCTTCAACATTCAACCCTTTAAGGCTCATGATCTTTTTAAATTGCTTAGTTTTTCTTTAGGTTATTGAGCAGGCTGAGTGCATGGAAACAATGTGCACAACAGGCTATTTTGCTAAGATTCTGCATCATGATATATAATTGTTTGTACACATTTCCTTGTGGTTGTGCTATGCCGCACTTCGCTTCCAAATGGTCATCATTGAAATATTCGTGTGAATCACAAAAGGCCAACAATTGAGTGTAATGATTGCAATATGCCAAGTTTGAAAGCATTTTGTTCCAACACATTCCTGCTTACAAAAATTTAAATATTTCAGCAGAGAAATAGCTCGATTGTGGTACAGCAGAACAAAATTGCATACTGTTCATCACATCAGCTGTATAAGTGCAGTATCGTCACTTGTCTAGCATCTTAATATTTGCTTTTGCTGTTAAGTAAAAGCCTCCTACAAAGCCTCCAGGCATGAGGTTTTCAGTGGTTTTCAGCCTCCAGGCAGATGTTTTCAATACCTTTAATGATTACAGCAGACAAAGTAGGTCACGGTCACAACACCCAGCACCAATAAATGGTTGTTGACATATTTATGCACTCTCCTTCGTACCTGATTTCATAAGGGACGTTAAATACCGTTAATGAAAGTATGTTCTTTGTCCTCGCTAATATCCAAACACTGTGATTCTTTAACTGCATGTGCACTAGCAGCTCATATTGACAAAGGTTAACCTATTATTTGAAAGTAGATGGGATGCGACAATTTTAATGGGGTGTTTGGCTGGGTTTAAACGAAACTTCAGGGGAAAAAAAAAGGGGGGGGGGGGACATGCCCACCAATATGGTATAGAGAGAAATACCGTAAAGCAGTCTTTTAGGCCCCCTTCTTTTTATTCTCTACATTAATGATCTTGTTTCCATAGATTCATCTCCAAAACACATTTACGCTGATGATACAAGTCTGTTTTTCTCTGTCACTCGGGCATAGAGCTATCCAGTCGGGCTAACATAACCTTGGAAAAAAACTGAACACTGAGCGTGTCAAAACAGTCTAAAACTCACTGACAATAAAACAAAACCAGTTCTCTTCCATCCCAGATATAAAGCAATCGAGCTATCAATACACTCAGTGGCACTAAAACAGAAATTGCTCACTCTGTGAAAGCGTTAGGCGTGTACTTCTCAGGGCACATGACATGGGAAGTTCACATAGAATATTTAGTCAACAAACTACCACACACAATAGGTTCTCTACGCCGACATTTCCCAGCATTTCCACTTACCATTAACATTATGCTTTATAATTCACTCTTTTCGTCAGTTCTGAACTACTCCTTGCTTGTATGGGCAACAACAACAGCAGAAAAACGTACAATAAGAAATATTGCTAAAGCTTCTTACCTTGAACATACAGGACCAATATTTAAGTAGCTAAAAATGGGTAAAGTAACATCTATGTATACCTACAGGCTTTTGTGATTATATAAACAAGACATCAATAAAAAGGACAACACACTAACACTCATAGCAGCGCTTCAAGACAACACACACATACGACACCCGTAACCCGGAGCATTGGCACGTTACAGCATGCCGGACGAACTGTCAAGCAGATGCTTCACTTAAGGCTTTCTGCCATATTAAATCAATAATTCCCTTATAGTGGTCAAGATTTCTCTCTT
>JAJIZL010043192.1:0-15871 GCA_023969395.1 Amblyomma maculatum
AGCTGTAGAAGGCGTTCTGTGGAAGTATTAATTGGGAAATGTACGGCAGTCTTGAACGCCGTGCGCAACATGACGTCCAAGGCGTCCGTTTCCTGCCTGTTGAGTCGGATATAGGGGACTGAGTATAAGAAACGGCTGAGGACGAAGGCATGAATTAGACGACATAGGTCGTTCTCCTTCATGCCTCTGTGATGGCCCGAAACTCGTCGGATGAGGTGCGATATCACGCCTGTCACCCGCTTTAGTTTCTTGAGAGTTAAGGCGTTTTTGCCATTGTTCTGGATGTGAAGTCCCAGAACCCGGAGCGCATTCACCTCTGGGACGGGACAGCCATCGACTTTGATGACAATCGGTGTGGTGGGGCATCCGCGGGTCGTGGGTCGAAGTATAAGTAGCTCAGACCTGTGGGGAGCATGAGAGTCCGATGCTCTGGGCGTGTTCTTGTGTGAGGGATGCGGCGCTTTGCAAGGTACCCTCTATGTCGCCATCACTACCGTGTGTGGTTCATGGTGTGATGTCGTCCGCATAAAGGGTATGCCTAAGATGAGGTATCGTGGACAGTTTCCGGGCGAGTGGAATGAGCGTAGCGTTGAATAGGAAATGAGAGAGGACGGAACCGTGTGGAGTACCGACGCTCCTGAGGGTGTAGGGTTGGGAGGTAAGGGGGCCGAAATGAACCTCAGACATGTGGTCCGTTAAAAAAGCCTGGATATAAGTGTACAGTACTCACGGATTGAAATAGGACACTCGGAGCGTGTGGCCGTCGCTGCATGCAAGGCAGTGTGGTAAACAACAGGCCGGCTTATTGGCGACCGGAAGGAGCAGTTCTGCTTTTTAGATGTTCTCCCCCTCGCGCTATACCACAATGCAGCACCTTGGTTCCATAAGCATCCACGGGCGGCGCTGCATGCAGCGACGGCGACGCGCTCCGAGTGTCCTATTTCAATCTGTGAGTACTGTACATCCGTACACCTATGTTCAGAGGAGAGAGGGCAGTCATGATCGCCTGATGTTCGACGCGATCAAAAGCTTTGGACAGATCCAAAGCCAGGACTGCCTTTGTGTGGCCCGGGATAACCGGGTCGAAGATGTCGTGAGTGAGCTGCAGCACGGTGTCCTGAGCGGAGAGATGGGGGCGGAATCCCACCATGCTGTGCGGGTAAAGGTCGTTGTCCGGCATGTGAAGTGTCAATCTCGCAAGTGCCACGTGCTCGAAAAGTTTCCCGAGACACGAGGTTAGCGAGATTGGGCGCAGGTTTTCTAGTTTAAGAGGCTTGTTCGGTGTTGGTATAAATATTACCTTGGCGTGTCGCCAGGACTGGGGGAGGGTGCCCTCCGCCCAGCATTTGTTGAAGTAGTCTGTAATCTGTGTGATTGATTTGTCATCAAGGTTGCGGAGTATAGAATTCGAGATTTTGTCCAGTCCCGGTGCTGAATTTGTGCGGAGCGTCAGGAGACCGCTCTTACCTCCGTTTCCGAAATATCAACGTCTAATTCCGGGTTAGGTTTTCCTGAGTAGGGGGGCATGGAGTCGGATGTGCCGGGTTAGGTGTATGTTCGCTGAAGTGTGTCAATGAGAGTGTCCGGGTCTCTGTTGTGTGTGTGTACGAGGCGTGTAACATGGTGTTGTGTAGCGGATTTGGACTGTGTTGGATCTATGAGATGTCTCAGAAGTTGCCAAGCTCGCTTGGTGGACAGTTTTCCGGCGAGTCCGTCGCAAACTTACCTCCAATTAGAGCGGCAGACCTCCTCTGCGTGTTGTATCTGCGTCTGCAGTGCGGCCAGTCGCTTTTTAAGCGTTCTGTTTAACTTGTTGCATTTCCAACGCTCGAGTAAGCTGTGGTACGCCTCCCAGAGGTGGGCGAGGCGGGAATCTAGAGTGGGGGTGTCCTGTGTGGTTGTAATTAGCCGGGTATTGTGTTAGACATCGCTCATAAGTGATTCTACCCACTCTTCGATGTCCGTGATAGTTGTGTTTGTGTCGTCCTTCCGCAATGCGCGGATGGCGTCCCAGTTCAACAGTTTGTGGGTGATGTGTGTGTGGCGGGATTGTTTAACGGGGAGCGAGATGCTAATGATGTAGTGATCGCTTCCCAGTGTGTGTTGTGTTCTTGTCCAGGTGACGCCACCGAGGAAGCGACTGAGCGTCAGGTCCGGACTGGTGTCCATGCTGACGCTGGTGCCGATCCGCGTGGGTGTGTGGAAATTGTGTGTAGTGAGGCGCAACTCATGGACTAAGGACCAGAGGCGTCGACCACGGCCCGTATTATAACTGTACCCCCACTCGGTGTGTTGGCAGTTGAAGTCCCCTCCGATGAGGAGAGGGTGCTTGCCAGCGAGTCGGGGGAGGTCCCGCAAGAGCGTCTCCAGGGAAGACATTGGATGAGAGGGGGGTGGTATATATTGGCAATGAAGATGGAGGGCACTGTGTGTGGGTGATGTATTATTTCCGTGATAACGCAGGGTGTCTCTGATGTAATAGTGTGTGTTTGGTGGGTGATTGAACGGTGAATAAGAGTGGAAACCCTGGGTTTGTCTGTGGTATCTGAGTGGTAGGGCATAAAACTAGACAGTGATGCTCTAGTGGCCGTATCCTGGAGAAGGATGATTTGGGGTGGCGGGGTGAGGATGGGAACGAGTAATTGGAAAGGTGCACACTTGCCCCGGAAGCCGTGGCAATTCCACTGAATGGGTAAATTAAGTTGCTGCCCCGCCATAGTGGAGAGATTGGGAGCCAAGTGCGCTAGGCGTTGAAGAGGGTGGTGGTTGCGAGGGATGGAGAGGAGGTAGTTGGAGATTGATGTGCTTCAGGATAACGGTTTGTGTGCGCTCTAAGGTTTGAATGCGGGTGTCTATGCTGGTCATTCTCATGTCGAGCGTATGAACCAAGCGTGAGAACATCGAGTCAATTTTGTTCTCGAGTTGGGTGAAGAGGGAGTCGATTTTGGAATCTATCCAGGCTTCTAAAGCCTTTAGCTTTGATTCAAATTTTGCCTCAACTTGCTCAAGAGCATCATGTGTGACAGGTAGGGGCTCTGATGTACGTTTCTTTTTGGGCGGTGGTTGCGTGGCTGGGGATGTTGGAGAAAAGGCGGGAGGTACAGCTTGGGAAGGGAGGGTGGATGAGGAGGGTTGGTGTGGGGTCTGTATAAGGGAGGAAAGGCGGCTTACCTCTTCCCGCAGGGCCTTGAGCTCCTTGTCGCGTGAATCCTCCTGATGTGGCTGGGGTGGCGGGGTTCGTTTAGAGATGACTTCAGCTGCTCGGTCGGCCCATGATATCTTTTGTGGGTCCTTTGCGCGTTCTCCTTTGCGAAGCGACGCAGATCGAGTGGCGTTGAGTGCTATCTTCCGAGTAGCGTCTCCGGGCGGCTTGTCCTTACGAGAGAGGTGTTGAGTTGCAGAGTTGGTTGGAGGTCTTCGCCCTTTAGCCTTGCATCTCCCCGTACCCGTCTTGTGCGCTTCTCCGCATAAAATACATTCCGGAGTGCAGGAAGGGATAGTCTCCTTGGGATGTGGTTTCCACACCTCGGGAAGTTATTCGTACGTGGCAGCGTGCACACATCTGTCCTACGGCCTGGCTGTCTGCAGTTGATACAAGCGTCCATGTGGCCTCTGTAAGGGGTGCACCTGTGGAGTCCCCCGCCGTAAAGAACTGTGCGAGGAACCGGTCCTTCTCTAAAAGTAATTAATATTGATCGAGTGGCACCCATGCGTCGAGCGTCCACTATTGGAGCACGGGGATTGCTGTTCACGAGATCCTCCAGTAGCTCCCTGGGGGTTTGATTCCACTAAGCGTTCGAGATTACTCCTCTCACCGCGCCGTCCGGGGGAGCAATGTAGGCTGCTACGGCGTAGTCGGTGCCTTGGTAATTAATTTTGGTGATTTGTACCAGCATAAGTGCGTCGTTCAGGTGTGGCGTGCTCATTGTACACATGTTATTGGTGGGATAAACGCGTAGCTGGGTGCGGGTGGGCTCCTCGAGTGAAGCGGTGGCGTTCAAGATTGAGACGCGCAGCTGTCGTGGCGGTACTGAGGTGAGGTGAAGCCCTCCACGGGAGCGGAAAATCACCTTGTAATCTTCAATCGGTAGTGGCGGCTGCTGTCGTGACCTTTGTGCGGCAGCGCGGGCGGTGCGCAGCTGCTCGGATGCCTGGGCTTTGATAGTATTTGGGGTGGCAGATGATGCCGCTCCAGCGTCTGTGGTCTGCCTAATCGGTCTGCATAGCGGAGATCTGGTGAATCTGCTGTTGCTCCCGGGTGCGGGCGAGAACGCTGAGGATGTGAGTCAATTCCCACGGATTGAAGTCCCGAGGGTCAATAGCTTCGCCTGGCACGTGCACCTTCATGATGGATTTGTGCTTGGAGGTCGCGTTCGGAGTAGGCCTAGCTCTCAGCGGAGCGAGGCCTTGCTCGGGCGACGCGGCGTCTCACGGCGAAATGGGCCGTGGGGGCCCGAAAACTGGCCAGATCGGGCCGAAAAGTGGTATGGCCGTGGCGCTCACCATCACAGGGCTCTTGTTGGTGAAAAATAGGCCACTGGTTTGGGCTACTGGCGAATTTCGCCATCTTCGCAAGGAGCCGACATGAAGCGCGTCCGCACTCCAAGCAAGGCGGAACCGGAAGTCTTGCAGTCTATAGGTTGAAAACCCACTCTGGGCAGTACAGCTACTAAGAGTGTTTCTAACGTGCTCTCTACTGGTGTAAACAATGCCGTTGCAGCCGGTGCCGGAGCAGCAGTTATGCATTCTGCATTAACCTCGCCTACAACCAAGTATATCATTGCAGCCACAGTAATTCTCGCATCGCTACTAGCTGTACACAGAATAACCAGGTAATATCACTGCATAACCACAAGTCCAATCACAAGAACCACCAACTAAGAGTAGCTACGGCATTGCTTTTGCAATCACCAGGCTTAACCAAGCTAAGCCTTCAGCCAAATTTTTCTCTTTATTTTCACCCTCTCCTTTTCCTTACGACTCGGCTAAAGTGGCCCCGCCGGGGTGGTGCAGTGGTAAGACGCCCGACTACTGTGCCGGAGTGAACGCGTTCGAACCCGACCTCGGCGGCTGTGTTTCGATGGAGGCAAACCGAAGAGGTGTCCGTGTGCTGTGCGATCTCAGAGTATGTTAAAGATCCCCAGGTGGTCGAAATTACTCCAAAGCTCTCCACTATGGCTCTTCTTTCTCTCTTTCCACTTTCACTCCCACCTTCCTCCCTTCCCTTACGGTGCGGTTGAGGTGTCCACAGGAAACAAGTGAGACCATTACCATGCCTTTCCCTTCCTATAAATCAATCAATCAGTCCGCGGAAAATTATGACAGATACTGCGCCTTTCTTTTCTGTAAATCAATTTGAAACGCCACTGATTCCTGCTGCACTGTCTGATTCTGTATGCTGTGTGGCGTGGCTTTCGAAGAAGCGCCAAATGAATGGCGCCGTACCGGTCACGAAGTCTCAGCAGATGACGTCATCATGTGATGAGGCCGCATCTTGTCATTGTCATTGCTCATGACGCCTGGATCGAACGCCCTGCGGGGTCAGTTTCGTATACTCGTTAATCTGCTGGCGACATCATCAGTCGTAAGTTATGACCGGATGTGACGGCATTATGACCTCCTTCTGGTTATAAGACATGACAAGATGTTACGTGATGTGACGTCACATCCGGTCATGAGGTCACAATGGGACGACATCATAGCCAGTCATTGTCATTACTCATGCCTATTTGTCATGAGTAATGACTCATTACTTCAAGTTAGTAACTAGTTAGCCATTAGTTAATAGTACTACACCGCTGATTATAGTGTACTAGAATATTCTCCTAGTGGCGCGAACGGAGAGGCGCAGGCGTGCCTCTTGGCATAGAAACCACAAGCACGGCCGCTGGATGGAAGCTTCCATCGAGCGGCCGTGCCACGAGATTGCGCCACTGCAACTTCTAGCGGCGGCGTTGCTACCGCTTCAGATACTTGTCCAAGTTTCTCTGTGTCGTTGCCCCATTGTGGTGCATTTATGCTTTTTTAGTAAATAAGCCTGCATGCCGCTGCTTTAACTAGCTTCAGTGTAATTATCTAAGCATTTTTTTTTCGTACCTTGGCAGGGGTGTGAAACTCCCTATACCTCCCAGCGGCCACGAATTACAGACGCTAGCGCCAAACTCCCCATTATAGGATTATAGCGGGCGGGGGCGCGTAAAAAATGGACTTGACGGGGGAGGCCGTATAGCGGACTGGTCCAAAAAAACGGTGCGCTGAAGGGGGTGTCGGTAGGCTGCTTCAAGCAGCGCGGGTCGCGCGCTCGCGTGCGCCCGCGCCCGGGAAAACGCTCTGCCCGTGGATTTTCTACCGCATCATCGTTCTGCCGCGGCGCGACCATGCGACCGGCTCGCGGCAGGAACAGTGTGATGGAAAGAAAAACCACAAACATAGCGCTCTCGAGGGCGCAGGCGCTCGCCAGCAAGCGTACCCGACCGCAGCAAGAAATAGCACAGAGAACAGCAGATATCGTTTCTCTTTTTTATTAGCTGCACGTGAAATGGAAAATGAAAAGATGCGACAAGGTATCCCTCACACACGCGCACTTTACATAGCTAACAGTTTACAGTAGTGTTATGTGTTCTGCGCTAACATTGTAATCTTGCATGCTTGCTTTATCACTACAAAAGAACCCAGTTTACCGGCACTGCTTCTGTCAGCATGTGTACAGTTGATATGAAATTAAATAAATGATGCACATATTCATTCTACGCATTCCATACCATCAAAGCAATGTAGAAACATGAGCAAATACCTGCGTTCTAGTTACCTAGTGGTTGGTATTTGATGCAAGTAATCACATGTCACTGCGCTATACATAACCAAAATGCATGATTAAAAATTTACACTACCCTTCCTGGAAGAACCGTCTTCTTCGAAACGCACGTCTCTCCACAGTGCATGAAGGTAACAAGTTCAACAACACGAAACACAGCGGATATCGCCGACTGTAATGGCCAGCACAACGAGCAGATGAGATGGGTCCACGGAACTGGAGGTGCACGCAGACAAGTCTCTCGTCTCACGAAGGGGCGAAGAGCCAGCAGGAATGAGATGCACATAGTAAAAGAACCGCGACGAAAAATCGCGACTTTGGCCGACAAGCCAACACGCAGAGAATTCACAGCGCTAGGCTACGCAGACGACCGACGCAGACGACAGTTCTAATTCAAAACGAGCGGAGTCGTAACGGTTGCAGCGGTTCACGCGACGAAGCAAGCCACGCAGCGCAGTCGGCGGCGCCGTCAGTGCGAGGGGAAAATTTAGGCGCGAGGGAGAAGTCCTCCTCCCAGCTTTTTCTTTCCTCCTTTCGCCCCCGCTTGGGAGAATTAGACGGGACGGAAGTGCCCCTGACTTTCCGCGGCCGGCCTTGCCTTGGCTTTCTGAGCAGTTCAGCAGTGGTGAAAACTTGCGTCGTTCTGTTTGTCTGCTACCATGAAGGGGCGGTGCGAAATGCTTGATTTGTTGCTGGATGTTTTGTCTTCATTGGCACAGAAGAGCAGGCAACTCACACGGAGAATTTCAAGTCCCGTGTATCTCTGTATAGTTGTTAAGAAAAGCATGCTGGTGTCACTGTTGCAATTCAGCCGACAGAGGTTTGAAGGAAGCGTCACTCGTTAAAGCACATTGTGAAGGGCTCACACTCGGTGAGGCCTGCAGCTTCAGCTTCGTTTAAAGGCCCACTGTCCAGCCTCCGGTCTAAAATATTTGCTTCCCCGGTGACTGTGAGACTTCGCCCCCAGCACGCAAAGCCGCAAATGTTTTTGAAAAGAGTAACTAATAACGCAGTTACAGCCACCGCAATCACTCGATTCTGTCGTACTTCTCTCCTTCCGTTCCTTCGCAAAGGTTTTTCACTCTCCTGCCCGAGGTCTTCTAGTCTTCGCAAGACAGGTTCCCTTTCCTCCTCCGCCTTTGGTGGGAGATGGGGCGTGGCACTCCGCGTGCGCGAAAAAAAAAAGCAAAAACGCGCGAGTCTGCCAGTATGGTCGTGGCGATGGAAAAGCGCGCAGCGAGCGGTAGACACTCATCGTTCACACGCAGACAGCGAGACGGACCAATGGACGTCGTTTTCGACATAAACGTCATAGCTGCTGCTCGACGCGCTAGCGCAGGGAACGGAAAAGCTGGCTTCCCGAAGGAGAGCATGAGAGAGCTTTGAATTGTATTTTCGCTGCCTTGCGGCGCGCGTGTCACTAGCATTTTGCTCAGACCTGATCGGAATACCGGGCTCCTTCGCATAAAAGGTCACCTGGACAGTGGCCCTTTAAAGCATTCAGCACAGAAACAGAGCTATTGCTTCGAAGTAGACAAATCTCATCTGTTTCGATATGTCTGCCTTGTCGTTACATCTAGCTGGTCGCCGACATGCTTGCTTTTGCTGGCCTTTTTCTTCCCGGTCTCTGTTTAACGCTTAGCACAGAAAGGTAAGAGATAGGAGTGGAGGCACCGCACCAGGTGCCCAGAAACGGTTTTCCACGAGGAAGTCGCACTTCGGAGCCATTTATCACGTGCACGTAGTCCCGCAATATGCATTCGGGCTCAAAGTGGCACTCGCAGGCCGCTGAAGATTTTGTCTGTGCTTTGTCCTCCCTATGAATATTGCTCTCCCACCTTTTCCTGAGGTCATCGTCTCTTGAGCGGCGAACAAAGACGCCTTAGCAGTGCCCGGGCAACTGCTCCGACAACCCGGCGCAAAGAAATGAGAGTCCGTCTTCCTCTTCGACATCATTCCAGTCATTATGACTACATAGCACTACAATCAGACTGACAGCACACAACAGATGATTTATAAATGTAAAAGCATTACTTCGCTATAATCACAGACTTCTGTCCGCAGACCGCGTCCGCGGGCCGCGTCTAGCCACACCGAAACGCAGTGACCGTCCGGAGGACATGGTCTGAGAGCCGTTCCGACTGCCTTCCGCAGCACAGAGGCAGTGGTGCATCATCATCGTCATAATCAGCCTGACTATACCCACTGCAGGGCGAAGGCCTCTCCCATATTTGTCCAATTAACCCGGTTCAGTGCTAGCTGCATCCACTTGACCCCTGCGAACTTCTTGACCTCATCCGCCCACCTACCTTTCTGCCGTCCCCTGCTACGCTTTGCTTCCCTTGGAATCCAATTTGTCACCCTAAGCGACCATCGGTTATCCTCTCTTCGCAGTACATGTCCTGCCCATGCCCATTTCTTCATTATTTCCACTAGAATGTCAGTAACTTGAGTTATTTCTTTAACCCACTCTGCACACTATTAACGTTATCCCTACCATTTTTCGTTCCATAGCCCTCTTAGTTGTCCTCAACTTGAGTAGAACCCTCTTGGTTAGTCTCCAAGTTTCAGCTCCATAGGTGAGTACAGGTAAGATGGAACTGTTGTATACTTTTCTCTTGAGTGATACCGGTAAGCTGCTAGTCATAATCTGCGAGTTCTTGCCAAATGCGCTCCATCCCAATCTTCTTATTTCCTTTTCATGGTCCGGATCTGCGGTTACTACTTGTCCTAAGTGGACATATTCGCCTACTACTTCAAGTGCTTCGCTACCTAACGTAAACTGCTCTTCCTTCCCGAGGCTGTTGAACATTACCTTAGTATTCTGCATATTGATTTTTAAGCCTACATTTCTACTTTTCCTGTCTAGGTCTTCAATCATTATTTGCAGTTCATCCTCCGAGTTACTTAGCGAGGCAAAGCTATCAGCAAATCGCAGATTACTGAAGTATTCTCCATCTACCGTTATCCCTAACTGCTCCCATTCCAAGTCTGAATACTTCCTCTGGGCAAGCTGTGAATAGTACTGGGGAGATCGTGTCTTCTTGCCTAACACCTTTCTTTATGGGAATTTTGTTACTTTCTTTATGCAGAACTATGGTTGCTGTGCAGCCAATATATATCGTCCAGCACTTTCATGTACGGCTCATCTACCCCCTGATTTCGCAATGCCTGCATCACCACCGAAGTTTCAACTGAGTCAAATGCTTTTCCGTAATCAATGAATGCTATGTATATGGGCTGGTTATATTGCGAGCATTTATATTTCTGGTGTAAAGAAGACAAAGAACAGAAAAACGCTGCGACATCGCCATCACCATCGCTTGTCTCCGGCGCCCATCTCGCTCGCGCTGAAGCTGTGCCCTGCGGCTGGTAATTCGACCCTGCTGTGCCCGAAGTACTGCCAGTGCTAGACGTTCCAGCCAACCATTAAATCCACATTTCACTTGGTGGAGGTCAATCTGAGGTTCCCTGTACCAATCTCGCCCTGGAACTTCGCAGCAGAACATTGACTACCCCAATGACGGAGCCGACTTCATTGCACCTACCTCCGCCAGTCACCTGCACAGGTGCCGTTCGTCAACGGGACCCGGCTACCTTCAGTGGAAGCAGCGATGACGGCGTCGACGATTGGCTGACCACTTACGAACGGGTCAGCCGTCACAATAACTGGGACGACAACCGTAAGCTCAACAATGTCATCTTTTACTTGAGCGACGTCGCTAATCTGTGGTTTCGAAACCACGAGTCGGACTTTGGCACCTGGGCGAATTTCAAGACGAAATTTTCTGATGTCTTTGGCCGCCCCGCCGTCCGAAAACTCCGCGCGGAACAGCGTCTTCGGTCGCGACTGCAGCTGCCCGGTGAAACGTTCACCAGTTACATTGAGGACATTGTTGATATGTGTTGTCGCGTTGACCCGACCATGACCGAGGCCGCTAAAATACGTCATGTCCTCACAGGAATTGATGACGGCGCTTTTCACATGCTCATCGCGAAAGGCCCCACTACGGTCAAGGAAATATATGACCTCTGTCAAAGCTACGACGAGCTCCGCAGGGAGCGTGCTTTGATTCGCCAGCCTCATACATCACTTGCTGGACTAGCCGCGGAGAGGGAGTCATCTAGCCTCTCTGAAGACATCAAGGTTTTTGTACGCCAGGAAGTCGCGCGACAACTGTCCCTGCAGCCCTATGTTAAGGAGTCGTCAACAACTGGCCTTGTTCAGGAGCTTCGCCATGCAATCCAACAGCATGTATCTGAAGTCCTCCCTAATCCTGTTCCTCAACCAGCTCCGGTCGCACCTTCAATGCCGTTACTCACGCCCACAGTTTCATCGTCCGGCGTTGCGCCACTGAGCTACGCTCCAGCATTCGCGCCGGCTCCTCCTCAAGTATTGCGCCGCGCGTATGCCGAAGTCACTTCAAGTCCACCGCCTGAGCCAGCATATGCCTATGCTTCGCCCCCATGCGGTCGGCACCAACAGCTTTTGCTCCCCCCTTGCTTCCGACACGATCTCCATGGCGCACATCAGACAACAGGCATATTTGCTACCACTGCGGCATCCCTGGGCACACTACACGCTACTGCAGGCGCCGAATAAATATGGCCTTTGCTGCACGGCCTGCGCCACCTTATTTGGCCCCCCAGTTCCCAGTCCCATCGGGTCCTCCAACAGCACCCCCTGAACCTCCGGACTTCCGCCCTCGTCGTTCGCCATCACCACGTCGCCGCTCCATTTCGCCAATGCGCCGACGACCCGCTACCCAGCCGGGAAACTAACCGCCGCAGTTCGCGAGGCACGAACTTCGTATCCGACCGAATTTCAAAGTCCTCGTCTTAATCCCGCAAATGTTATTCCTGTCATCGTTGAAGGTGTTCATACTCTTGCGCTCGTCGACACCGGTGCCGCTGTATCAGTTATCAGCCAAAAACTCTGCCGCTCCATCCGAAAGGTGACTACGCCTCTCGAGGGACTATCGCTTCGTACCGCATCCGCTCACAGTATACAGCCGACAGCTATCTGCACTGCTCGCGTCGTCATTGCTGCAGCCTTGTATATCATCGAATTCGTCGTTCTCCCCACATGTTCTCGTGACGTCATTCTCGGCTGGGATTTCCTGTCCCAGCATCATGCTATCATTGACTGCGCCAGTCCTCAAGTAGAGGTCATTGAATCGAGTGATGCACCGTCTGATGCCCTGCTTCACGAGCCGTGTCCTCGTTTTGCGACCAAACTCCTCGTAGCACATGACACAACCATCCCACCCGTTAGCGCTGTTCTGGTTCCCCTCACTGCCTCTTTTACCACCGCTGCGACAGTCCTCTTTGTGCCCTCTAACGTTGTCTGCCGCCGCCGCCACTTACCGCTGCCGTTTGCAGTCCTTGACATGAAAAACGGCGCTAGCACACTTCTGGTAGCCAATCCTCTTCCGTCTCCCGCTATGTTGATCGAAGGGGAGTGCCTCGGCCGCATCGAGCCCGTGGACCTTCTGTTCACCTTTGATGATGTGTCATTCCCTGTTTGCCAAGTTGACGCCTTGACTCCAACTCGTGTGGCTTCAGATCCGCTACAGCGGGACCTTTTTGACCATTCCGTGGACAGCGCTCTAGAACCGCGCCACCGCGAGCAACTTCTTGACCTTCTACACCAATTCCGCGCCTCCTTCGACATTCCGCAATCTTCCTTGGGCCGCACGACGACCGTTTCCCACCTCATCGACACTGGCGCTCACCCACCTCTCCATCAGCGGCCGTATCGGGTGTCCCCGACTGAGCGCCGTGTTATTGCCCAACATGCTGCAACGCGGAGTAATTAGAGAATCCTGTAGCCCATGGTCGTCTCCTGTGGTCCTAGTTAAAAAGAAGGATGGCTCCATACAATTTTGTGTTGATTATCGCCGCCTCAACAAAATCACTCGTCGTGATGTGTACCCCTCCCACGAATCGACGATGCCCTAGACTGTTTGCAAGGCGCAGAATTCTTTTCCTCACTCGATTTACGCTCCGGGTATTGGCAGGTGCCCATGGCAGAGGCGGATCGTCCTAAGACCGCCTATATTACTCCAGACGGACTATACGAATTTAATGTTATGCCATTCGGACTCTGTAACGCCCCAGCCA
This sequence comes from Amblyomma maculatum, assembly GCA_023969395.1. Taxonomy (NCBI): domain Eukaryota; kingdom Metazoa; phylum Arthropoda; class Arachnida; order Ixodida; family Ixodidae; genus Amblyomma; species Amblyomma maculatum. The sequence goes on from JAJIZL010043192.1 coordinate 12,938, forward strand.
CATTTGAAAGAATGATGGACACTGTACTGCGCGGCCTGAAATGGAACATATGTTTATGCTACCTCGATGATATCGTTGTCTTTTCAACCGACTTCCCGACCCACCTGACTCGACTTCGACAGGTCTTCACCTGCCTAACCCGCGCCGGTCTTCAACTGAACCTCAAAAAGTGCCGCTTTGGTGCCCGCTTGCTCACAATACTCGGACATGTTGTGTGTAAAGATGGCGTTCTGCCTGATCCTGAGAAGCTGCGCGCCGTCGCTGACTTTCCGAAACCGACCACTTTGAAACAACTGCGAAGCTTCGTGGGCCTCTGCTCGTACTTTCGTCGTTTTGTTCGGAATTTTGCAACCATCATAGCCCCCCTTACACAGCTCTTGAAAGGCACCCCTAACCTCTCCTCTTGGTCGCCAGCCTGCGATGATGCATTCGCGACACTGCGCAATGTTCTCACGTCACCACCAATCCTTCGCCATTACGACCCTACTGCACCTACAGAACTTCACACCGATGCCAGTGGTGTCGGCCTCGGCGCCGTCCTTGCCCAGCGCAAGCCTGGCTTCTCCGAATACGCTGTCGCCTACGCAAGCCGTGCTCTCACCAAAGCCGAGTCCAACTACTCCGTTACCGAAAAGGAGTGCTTAGCAATCGTGTGGGCTGTAACGAAGTTCCGCCCTTACTTATACGGCCACTCCTTCGAGGTGGTTACAGATCATCACGCTCTCTGCTGGCTCGCGTCATTCAAGGATCCGTCTGGCCGTCTCGGGCGCTGGGCTCTCTGGCTTCAAGAATACGACATCCGTGTAGTGTACCGCTCTGGCCGCAAGCACTCTGACGCCGACGCTCTTTCTCGGTCACCGGTGCGCTCGCCTAACTCATCGTCCCCTCCTCAAGCATTCTTGTCAGCACTCACCATTGAGGATATGCCTTTCGAGCAACGACAAGATCCTTGGGTTTCTAACCTGCTGGATATCCTTGGCACTACTTCCGCGGCTACGCATCCTCGGGCACTCCGCCGACAGGCCTACCATTTCGTCATATGGGACGGCCTTCTCTACCGCAGGAACTACAACTCAGACGGCAGAACGTGGCTTCTTGTCATTCCGCGCCACCTCCGCTCCGAAGTTTGCGCCCACCATCACACTGACCCTCAAAGCGCTCATGCCGGCGTCCTCAAAACCTATGATCGAATTCGTCAGAGGTACTACTGGCGGGAATGTACAATTTCGTACGGCGCTACATTCGCTCTTGTACCGCCTGTCAACAACGCAAGATTCCTCGCCACCCCGCTGGCCCTCTCCAGCCTTTACCTTGTCCAGCTCGCCCGTTTGATCGCGTGGGAATCGACCTTTATGGTCCGCAACCATGCACTGCCGCTGGTAATCGATGGGTCATCGTCGCAGTCGATCACCTGACCCGTTACGCCGAGACTGCTGCACTTTCAGCGGCGACAGCCCGAGAGGTAGCCCATTTTCTTCTCCACCACCTCATTCTTCGACACGGCGCCCCTCGCGAGCTACTGAGTGACAGAGGTCGTGTCTTTCTTTCCGAAGTAGTTCAAGAGCTCCTGTCGTCTTGCAAATCAATACATCGGGCTACAACTGCGTATCACCTACAAACAAACGGCCTCACGGAACGCTTCAACCGTACGCTTGGGGACATGCTCGCAATATATGTTACATCTGAATCGGGAAGCTCCAACTGGGACCAGGTACTGCCATTCGTAACGTTCGCGTACAACACTGCCACCCAAGCAACAACTGGGTTTTCGCCATTCTTTCTCTTATATGGCCGTGAACCATCTTGTACTCTGGACACAATTTTGCCATACCATCCAGATGCCTCTGAGTACAGTGCTTTGTCAGATATTGCACAGAAGGCCGAGGAATGCCGTCAGCTAGCTCGCACGTTTACCTCCAACACTCAAGGCTATCGCAAAGATCAGCATGATACCGATACCTCTGCTCCCATGTTCCTGGCCGACAGCTTCGTTTGGCTATGCGTTCCTGCCACCAACAAACTAGACACCAAATACCACGGACCTTATCGCGTCTTGGAACGCACATCCCCTGTGAACTACGTCATCGAGCCAGTCACCCCTTCTTCCGACCACCGCCGTCGCGGCCGCGAGGTTGTCCACGTTAGCCGCCTCAAGCCATATTCCAACCCTCTGGTCGTCTCTTCTCCCTGAGTCGCCAGGATGGCGACTTCTTCACGCGGGGGAAATGTAAAGAAGACAAAGAACAGAAAAACGCTGCGGAATCGCCATCACCATCGCTTGTCTCCGGCGCCCATCTCGCTCGCGCTGAAGCTGTGCCCTGCGGCTGGTATTTCGACCCTGCTGTGCCCGAAGTACTGCCAGTGCTACACGTTCCAGCCAACCATTAAATCCACATTTCACTGGTTATATTTCCCAGCATATTCCCTCAGAAGCACGGAGGCACTGGTGCGGGTCTAGTTAAAGGAGCGGCAGCGCCCCTTGCGGGAGGCGAGCCGTTTAGCTTCAGCCGTTCCGGTGTGTGCGCGCCTTCGTTTGCGCCACTAGATGAGTATTCTAGTTGACTATACCGCTGATGTACGTCGCCAGATGTGAAGCTAGGGTGCCTTGACGCCAGCGCCGCCGTACAGAGCGGTGCCACCCTCGGGCACTAGCGGCGCCTCCGCGCTCGCCATCCTGGGGCCTTACCTCCTTTCCTCCAGAAGTCTCATCTTGTCTACCGTTCCTGCAATCTGCAATCCCACACTTGAACGTGCGCCAAGAAACGCCTCGCGACAGCCGCCGCAAAAGCGTGACACACTTTTTCCATGGCATTTAAATTTTAGGGTCTCTTATATGTATCTTAAGAGAATGACGAAAGCCTACCCTTCCTATCCTATAATTTGCCTTCCATAGTTAGCCTCTTTTCGGCGGCATTCGTTGCAGTGCAACATATA
>JAJIZL010043193.1:0-10199 GCA_023969395.1 Amblyomma maculatum
GTTTCTGGAGATGCATGCTTGTCGGCGCCGTTGAGCATGTTGGGTATTTCGCCATGCCCTTCATTTGTATCATTTGTCCAGGACTGAGTAAGGTGTTTCGACTGAAGAGACGATAGAGCTCTGCATTTGTTACGGACCAAACGCCCGGCCTGGGTTCTCACTCCTCTTGACACCACGTGTGAGAAACGGACAGCAAATGCAGCGTGCCAAAGGCAAAACTAATCGCCTGAGTCCGTTGCAATTAAAGATGGATACCAAAGGAAGCTAGATATTGTATAGGAATAAAAATTCAAGCGGTGGGGTGCAAAGAGGAATTACCTGTGCTGCGGATGACGTCAGAATGAAAACAAATTCTTACTTAAGGAATCCTTCATGCATATAATTTAAAAAGGGAACGTGTCTTGCGCTGGTTGGTTCGACACAGGCGATTGTGCGTCGAAATTAGCCTCTGGTGATTAAGCTGCTATTTTTGTGTGTTTGATATTTTTTTTTTTTTTTGCTTCAATAAGCTTTAGCCAGCCAGATTTAATCACACAGTTTCCATGCATTTTGTGCAGCGTCATTTAGAGCTGCGCTTAACTCGCTGCACCACCTCGGAACAGTAGTGAAGGTTCGTTACAAGACATATGGCGTAGGCTGGAATGCCGATTATCTCATTAAGAAACACTTGAATACGAAAAACCGCATAGTCACCTAGTGCTGCATTCGATAAGGATCCATTATTCACTTTCCGTTTCATTAAGCGTGGCGACAGCATGACGGCAGACAAACGCAGCGAGCGCCCAGTCCCGGATAACATAAAATATGGGGTGCCGTCGTCCACGCTAGCCATTGCCGCTCGCCACAAACACCGTCAGGCCACTGGCATGTGTCAGGTAGCTAATGCTGAGGTGTGGTCAACAATGGGCCCAAGTCAATATTAAGGAGAAAAGTGAGCGCGCACACAAGAAAATCCGCTAAGAAGGCAGAAAACCTTTAAGAAAGCGCCTGAGCGCTCTGTACAGACATTCTTGAGAAACGTCGAAATAAATATGTTTGAAGTTTTTCAATGTGACTCTTTGAACGTATTACGTTTAATCAGTTGCCTTGAAGACGTTTGATAACTAATATATATATATATATATTTGTTGTCACCCAGCACCTCCACCAAGTTGTTACGATGAAATAGTAAGGGGGTGTTTATTTACAATGCAGATGGGAGCGGAGGAACAAGGTGAGGCCTACTAGCTCCAAAACACCACCGTTTCTTCCTTCTCTTCTCTTCTGCCGCACATCTTGTATAGAGGCATGTGTAGAAACAGACTGTTGTCAGTGTGGCTTACATTCTTTTCAAACCATTAACCGTATCTCAGCAGGAACAGTCGCAAGAAAAGAACAAAAAAACTAACTAACTAACCAAAAAGTAATAAACGTACTTGAAACATTTTGAAATTTACTCATTTAGGAACATGTTCTAAAGCTAGGTGTGCACTTGACAAAATATAAAAATGCAATTTTCCTGTAAATACCGTTAGCCATTTAAAACAAGGTGATTTTACAGTTAAGGATGGTGAACAAAATGCCTACCTCCAGCACAGAGCTTTTGTTGGCAGAGCTTTGGTGGATGGTGGATCCGTACGATTTATGAAATTCCCCATAAAAAGGCTGCATTGTGGAACTGAATCTCACTGTTTTCCCCAGTGCATGCTTTCACAGACACCAAAAGTTCACGTCGTGTTACTAAAAAAAAGGTTTCTTTTGAAAAGCGGCAACATTTTCATTATTTAGCAAAAACAGCACTATTTCACCTCCTTTCTTGATCCGGAATGTTTCGTTCACCACCAGGAATTGTAATTTATTTTCTGAAAGAATTGACTTACTTTGCGCTGCCAAAACCAGGCTCACATAAAGTAGCTCTAACAGCTATGGCCACCCTATGTGTTTTTTTTTTCCCCTCTTAATCAGAGATAAACCCCTGCCTCATCTCTTATGCATATCCCTTGTAGGAGTGATCACGAATTATAATCATTTGCTCAATTCTATAAACAGCCTCGACTTCTCGCTTTTTACCGGGACTTTAATCTTTTTTTTATTTTTGACGATCCACAGCGCTTTTCATTAGAAGAGCCTTTTCTACCACCGCGAACCCTCCTGCAAAAAGAAACGCCACACTGGCCCAAACACGAGTAACATATTATAAGTGAGATATGAAAGCACGTGGGTTTAATTGAGGAGAATACCCAAAAGACAATCGACCCTTTCGGGAGTGCACCATTCAGTCTAATGTATATAAATGTAATTAGCGAAATTGAACCTTAGCTGGTGCGAACAAATCATGTGTGTGCGCGCGCACCTCCTAACCTATATATAGCACTTCCTTAAGGAGGATTAAGACAGGGAAAATAGGTTTAGAAAATTAAATATAGAACTGTCGCAGCAAAAGCTATGGCTCAATCTTTTAATAAGTGCAGCTCTTGCATTCAGATCAAACTAGATTGATATTTTGTCCATTATTTCTATTTTTGTTTCTTTTCTACACGTACGTTTGTTTTTTCAAATTCTGCTGGATGCAGAGTCGGAAAATTTGCAGGAGAGGATAAATGGTATTGCTGCATATTCTTGAAGAGGATAATTTGCTTCAGTGAAATAATACTCAATATTGTTCTCTTCCCTTCGATGCAATAAAAATTGCCAACCATGAATGCTCTCTAGGTTATCGGTAAGAATACAAATCCACTTAGGTTATATATTCTAGTCGAGCGTAAATAAAGTGCGTAAATAAAGTCCGTAAATAAAGTGCATTGATCGACACTTGTGAAATCATTTGTTTGCTTGCACATTATAGGCTCTGGGGAAAAGTGATAGCCCTCCAAAAAATGCTCTTTTGAGAAAAATGGAGTTAAGCCATCTACACCTCTCACCTCGCTGATGCCAAAATGTTATATCCTCTAAAACGTCTATATTAATGCTCTTTTTGTAAGTTGCTAAGCCTGAAAACTATTTTTTTTTTTGCCCGATAAGAAGGGAGAGAAGACGAAGGCAAATGATGCTTGCGAAAACAGCCACATTTGCGCTCGACATATCACCGCACAAAACAAAAGGCATTTGAATATCGTGTGTGTATATGAATTTTCTGAACGCTTAGGAAGCGGTATATACAGACGGTTGCAAATATACCAATAGGTGTTTCTCGTACCAAAGAATGTCTCACTCCACTTTCATTGAGCGAAGTTCTGAGTTATGTGCGAGAATGGCGCTTATGAGACCTGTCCAGGCGCCTAAGTGATTTTCCATTCGGCGGAAGGACATCGACCGAGGCCATACTGGAAAGAGTCCGGGAAATTGATGTTTGAGTGGCCGCTGGCTACTGAGCAAGAGTAATGGCAATGATTAGGTTGTACAAGGTTGGGGCAGCTGGGGTCGAAGCGGATGCGTTGGACGCTGTGCCATAACACATCGAGCGTCTTTCTGTTTCGACGATCAGGCGTGCGACCAGCGTACCGAGGTTTCTGGTCGAGATACTATTGCCCAAGCAGCGTCGATGGCCGTTTGCCTTCTTCCTTGTCCGCGGCGAGACTGCAGTCGCCGTCGCTCGGAGACGTGGCCGTCCTTCCGGCGAGCGCGTCGTTGCGGAATCGCGCCCTGCTTTCGTTCCCGCGTGGCCGGCGCGTTTCCGCCGCCGTCCTTGGCCTCAGAGGGTGAAGGGGGGCGCCGCGGCCCGCTTCGGCGGCCGCCTTCGGGATCGCATTGCGGCCAGGTTCGTTGGCCGGTCGCCGCCGCCGCTGCTGCTGTTGTTGCCGAAGCCGCCGCCTCGTCCGCCGGACGCGAACTTTCGCCCCGCTTTCGCGGCGCGCTCTTGCGCACCGTCGGCACGTGCGCACACACGTGAAAGGCAATGACGTGACCTCACGGCTCCCTTTCCCCCCTTGCGATGGCAGAGGGAAGCAAACACTGCCCGATAGTGTTTGATTTGTTTAAACAGTCATCTGCATTCAGTCCTCTGATTTCAAACTGGAATGTTCCTGCTGTTCGCTACCTGTCACTGAGTTCGCTGCATGCAGACCATTCAGGCTTTTTGCTGAGTTCACAAAATTGGCTTGGCGTACTTCGTATCGTTTGAGTGGTTAACAATGATAGTAGTAGTAGTACAAAACTTTTATTGGGACAAAAATTACAGGCTGAGCATTTTCACTTCCTGAGCGACTATTGAAGACGACCCTGACTCTACCTGGGTATGGTGCTCGGGATAGTTGCAACGAGAATATTCCATTTAGCGGACCATCGCTAAGCGCACATTCTTTGTGCCCGCGAGGTTGACGCTTGGAAGAATTCAGGTCGACTTTTTGTGCACTCTTTCGGAGCACAGCTCTGTGTCACTATACCAGTAGTTTCGTGTATTAGTTCCTTGATACGCTTGAGATATATGGTGTGATTGAGCATAAATAGTCCAAATGTATTGAGAATGTAAGGTGCTTCGTTTTAACAGCATCTGCACATCTCTTTCCCTTCAGTTCTCTGCGATCGCTGCCGCTACGTTCAGTGCAACGATTTGTTGAGTCAGATTAGACACTGCGAAAATATTGTACCTAAATAAGTGGCAATGCGCGACTGTCAGTGCCGCACGGTCTGTATCCATCATAGTGTCACATCAGGTGAGTCAAGGAAGAAGTGGAGCGGCGGTGATGGTCACAACGTGTTACTTTTTTTTCTTTTTTTTTTGAGGAAAGGAGGGGCGCACTCTCAACTTCTGTGAAGAGCAACTACTATTAGGCAACCATAACTTGGCACTACGAGGGCCTGATCACGCATGTGGAACGCAAAAACCTCCCATCGTCCCTGCGACGAGCAGCATAAGGAAGGGCACTCTCCGTTCCCACGGAGCGCAGCTCTCGTTAGACAATGTTCTTAAAGACTTTGGTCAGTGACTGTAGGTTTCCAAGCCAGGCCTATTTTTCCTGCAGCAGCGTCGCTTCTACACCGGAAGAGCTGCGTATGACTGTGACCACCTAATCTTGATTCCCTAGTCAGAGATCTGGGGATCATGAACACTAATTTAAGTGTCAGATGGCGCATTATAGAAGTGCTATTGCTTGCCCATTTTAGCGTGCTCTCACGCGTCTTACGTGCTTCCCCACTGCTGTAAAATAACAAACTTCCAGTCATTTTTACAGCCTTATTGCGGTTCCTAGACCTCATATATTCCTCTTATATATTCCTCCAATCAATCCGGCCCTGTGCTAGCTGCATCCACTTTATCCCTGCGTACTGCGAGTCAAATGCTTTTTTGTAATGAGTGAATGCTATGTATAAGGGCTGGTTATATTTATAATGTATAATACTCATATTCAATTTTTACGCCCTTCTGCTAGCAATTTTAGATTTACGTTGAGCTGAAGCTGACCAAAAATGAGGTTTATGATTTTAAACATGACGCAGCTATGAGCAGACAATTTTATCTGTATACAGCTGACCTCGGAGAGAGGACGAAATTGTTGATATAAATATACTGCTGCTTAGTAAAATTTTGCGTCACTAAACACACTCACGGACATTTCAGAATGATTATTACTCTTTTTGTTTGCTGGTGTTCTGTATATAGCTAGTATAAACATTTATGCTTACGCCTTACATATATATACTAGGTTGGACTACTTCGAAGCAGGGCACTTTACAGTGGGGAACTGTAGAGTGATTACGATACAGCTGTTTACACTTTTAGTTCTCCGTCAGCTGGGCGAAATATTTGTTGTTGTTGTTTTTTTTTTCGTCCTGCGCTTCAGTGGTTACGTGAGAGGAACAAAATACACGTTTCTGCGGCAACCATGCGCACTTAACGCTCGCACCGCTACGTACATTTTCCCCTCCGTGTTTTCTCTGTACCCGAAGGAGAGAACATTCATTGCCGCCCGTGCACGCGCGGTTCGGCCACTCCGCAGTGGCCGAGAGAAAGCAAAGCGAAAACATATTATGAAACATCTCAGATCGGGTTAGTGGAACAGGAGAGAAGGGCTGAGCCCAATTTTCCTTTCCATAAAACACTTGGGTCATGGTCGACGGGCAGGCTTCACAACGACACCGTCGAAGTATGTGGGGGCCGGGGGCCGAGACAACATTATCACCATCGCTTTACGCAACTTGCAAGCGAACACCATTGAAACGCACGGGAGAGAACGGTGCCGGGGCTTAGGCAACGAGCACCGCTTGTATGTACTTATGTATGCTCAAAAAAAAAAAAAGCAAACAAAAATACATGGCAAGCTGTTTCCGCAGATATAACGCTTGTGGACTGCGTTAATGAGTTTGTTTTCTAGCTATGCGTTTCCCTGCCTTTTCCAATGTGATGCGATCGGAAAAAGGGTTAAATATGAGCGGAAGACGCAGCCAGAGAGGAGATATTAAAAAACAAAAAACGTTTTTCGTTGGTCCCTATTTTCAGTTAAGTAGCTAACACGACAGTGCCCTATGAAGCAACGATTGATTCGTTTCTCGCACACGAAGTGCATAGATACGCGCATAATGTTTCCGCCTACCGAGGAGTGGGACTGTTGCAAGCCTTTCCTTCGCTCTCAAGTCTGGCTTTCGAAAGGCTTCTGCCGATTTCTACGGCCAGGCAAGCATCGATCCGTTCCGCTTCCAGGTAGCGAGGTAGACCGTCCGCAATATGTGACCCCTTCGTGGCAATTCTGGCGCACATCGATCTCTCCTCTCAAACGCCGATAATCCTCCAGCTTAGCTGTGGACCTTCTCAAACATAGCGGCACTTCGGGGCAGTGTCCTCTAGCTTCGCATTGTCATCTGTGCTTGTCAGCTGTCCAGCGGCCATCTCTATATGGCAGAAAAAATTAAAGAGCACTGTAGAATCTGCATTGGAGTAATGCGAAAGCACGGATAGGTTGCTTCTGGTTGCTTCTATAGTTGCTTAATTTACTTCTTGTTTACCCATATTAGTCTTTTATACTTTCAAATTGCGCGCCAATTTCTTCCTATGCTTTTTTTTGTTCTACTTCCGGTTGCGTGACGTCACATCCCTCTACGTCACATTAATTCCCTTCTTGTTTACTTATTTTAGTCTTTGGTACTTTCAAATTGCGCGCCAATCTCTTCCTATGCCCTTTTTCGGCTCTACTTCCGGTTGCGTGACGTCACATCCTTGACGTCACCCTAAATAACTGTCTTAACTAATTTAGTCTTTGGTACTTTCAAATTGCGTCCCAATCCCTTCCTATGCCCTTTTCAGGCTTGACTACAGGTTGCGTGACGTCACATTCTTGACGTCATCTTAAGTGATTGATTGAATTAACTATTTTAGTATTTGATACACTCAAATGTGGCGCCAAGCCATTGGCTAATGAGACTATTTTCACCTTTATTTTTACATTTTCCCTCTAATTAATTATCTAATTAACTTATTGACGAAATTATTTTTTGGGTACAACATTACGTCACTCTCTATCAATTGACACCGCTCATTAACCTCTATCACTTCTCAATTACTCACAACTGCTGCGGACACGATCTTGCTGACGCAGTCTGCGGACAGAAATCTGTGAACATAGCGAAGTAATACTTTTGCATTAATAATAACATAATGCAAGACGAGGACGAAACGGTGTGTGGCGGAGGACGACGATGGTAAAGATAACAAAAACAGTCGCTGGCGATCGATAGGTCGATCGGACTATCATGCGCTACCATGGCTTGGTGCTACTACATGTCGCCGCTCGCGCTTTGTTACTTTGTTAGATTTTTTTTACTCTTTATTGTTGCCGCTTGCTTTCATTCAAACGCTGAACGCGAGGTAGGGGACGCGTGGCGCAAGGAAATAAGATGAGTGAAGTAGAATATAATGAATCAGTAACAAGCGAACAGCATGTCTTTTAAAATGCTTTCCGCGAGTATTATGCGGGCTCTTTTCCATACATCGCCAGGTCACCAACGGAACTTGAAAGTAATAAGTTACCGTTAATGCCAAAATTAGATAACTACTTGAGGGAAACTATAGAACGATCATAAAGATTTCCCGATGTGTTCGGAGCTTTTGTCTTCCTTAGCGATTGTAAATTCAGGGCCGGGAGCATAGTCCGCTGTGTTAAATAAGACTTTAAATTGACTCGAAACTATTCCCACCGTTGTTTTTGTCAGGCGATTGGCGACAAAATGTTGATTATAAATTTTTGTAGATAAGTATCGGCGAGAAAAGATCTGCCAGGGTACCCTATATATTCCTTTATTGTTGCTTCGCACCTAACAATCCTGTTTAAGTATATAGTTCAAAATAACTAAATTACTGGACTTCGACTACGCAACGAAGAAGTTTATGCACTGACCTATATAAGCTGATGTAGTTGCTGAATTTACAAAATTTAAAATCTTCTGCGAGGCAAGTGGGACTGGGAAAAACTTCGGACTTTGCCCGATGGATGGTTTCGAGACACTGGGGTTTCCGCAAACATACAGGATCACAGAACCACCACTTAAGTGTCCCCCATTGAAATTTACTTTGATAATGGGCCTTATTGGTGGATTAAAGTAAACCAGACAATTCGAACCAACCTGTTACGGAAGGTTCGCGACGGAGGCCTAGGTTTATGTCATTTGCTTATTTAGCTAACCGCGTTTGTTAGTAATGCCAGATACCCTTTTGTACATGCTGCTATTCAGTTGATACTGGGCACTGCTCATGCTTTCTTGCGCTGCTGGAAAGTCCTCCGAAGGGCACTTAAAAAGATTTTCTTCTTGACACCTACGACATCAGGCGTCTTTTGATTGAAAATGAGGACGTATTTCATAAAGTCATGTCACGGCTTTGGGCTTGCATTGGATGTCGCGAAGATTTTGATGCATGATCAGTGAGAGAGCATATCAAAGGAGCCCCTTTTAAGGTGAGTTGAAGTTTTCAAGCTTGGGAGTCCGACATCTGAGTGGTTTCCGTACATGATCAATTAAACAATTTTAGCCTTTTTACGCTAATTACAATGTGGTCAACGGTTCTTGCGTAAATACTTAATAAATATGATGACTACGAAAAAAAATAACTGTGATAGTTTAGTGGGATCCGCGTTCAGTTCTAAATACAAAAGCTGTTTCTTCCTTTTTTAATATTCGATGGCGTCAAACGACGTGAAGTTTTGTGAGACATCGGGAACTTAATACTTACGCATTCGCAATCATTTGTTGTGAGGTCAGGAAAGGCTCAGTAACTGTCGCAACCTCGGTGGATCGGCTAGGGCGACTCATGTGGCTTTCGTCTCGACAATTGAACCCAAAGTATCTAGATCAAATCCCGGCCGCGAAGACATCGTTTCTACCAGTTGAGATGCAAAAACGCCTGCGTAGTGTTCGGTGTGTAGCATGCCCTTCCAAGTGTTCTAAATCAATTCCCAGCACTCCTATACAAAGTTCCTGAGAGCCCATTTGTCGCTTGTGGACGTTAAAACGCACACACTGCATCGCTATCGGCGGTCGCCTAAACCGTGCCTCGAGGGACGTGTTTAAGGAGGGAGTCAATTGCTCGTTGTTCAAGTGTGTTGCTTGCTCCGAAACATCTTAAGCTAGGCTTTCGCGCACACCAAACGTAGTGCCGCTTTAACATACCTTCTTCTCCCTTTAATCAAGAAGACTGTGAGAAGCACAGATCATTTTCACATCCAAAGCTTATTGTTGGGGCCAGTAATACTGTCCCGCTGTGATGAGTATTCGACTGGCGATCCACGAGACCCATTCAGGTCTCGGCAATAGCTTTCGATGGCGTCTTTGTACCAGGCTGCAGGATCAGCTTCTCAGCCATGTGGTAGCAGATTCATACCACTTCTAAAGCTCTAAATCTCTGCAATGGAAAAGTGAGCACCTGTCCTGACTGCTTAACTAGTTGTAATAAAGTGGGAATCTTTATTGGCTTTATATTACAAGTGAGAAACAAAACATGGAACCTGGTTAATTTTGGCAAAGACGGTACGTTGAAAAACACCGCTTCCAAAGCCCCTACTCCCTCTTCCCCAACTACAGCGTCCCCATAGCCTGAGCCACTTAAAACCTGCAAACTAAACTACAAACTGAGGTAGTGATACAGCTGCTGCTCAATAATGCCATCACAGCCACAATTGAAATTTCCATTCCATAACTGCTTTGTTGAATTTCAAAAGCCTGTTTGCATGGACGGGCCCTCGCCCCTCAAGCTGTTATTTTGCATGATGCAAAGTGTGCAGTTCTTGCATGATTGA
>JAJIZL010043196.1:0-18082 GCA_023969395.1 Amblyomma maculatum
AGAAGAATGGGACAGAGTGCCACTCACAACTGATTTATTGTGCAGAAAAAAGTACATATATATCTTACTGCCGGCACATGCGCAAGGAACACATTCAGCGTCATTTTGTTTAAGATAAGCTATGTTCAAGAAACGCTTTCTCAGAGAAAGAGGTTGTGGTATGAGGCATGGGCGACAAATCATAAAATGTGCCAAAGGGGTTCTGTATGAAGTTCCCCTCTCTTGTGGTTGCTCCTACATCGGACAAACCGGCCGATGTGTTATTGAGCGCATCCGGGAACATGAACGTAACAGAGCAAAATAAAGAGGCCCCAATATTCCGAAGCATATCAGACCCTGCCCTTCAGGCACTTGTGAACCATGTTTTTCTGATGTGCGCATTCTTGCAAGGAGTGGCAATACGATAGCCAGGGAGCTAATTGAAGCGTTTTATATTGGAAGAAATGTAATTAGTGCGTCAGTGACACTTCGATCAATCTGTTTAATGCTGAGAAAGCATTTATTAAACATACCTTAAAATACATGATGCTGAATGTGTTCCTTGCGCATGCGCCGGCAGTGAGGTATATATGTACTTTATTATGCACAATAAATCAGTTATGAGTGGCGCTCTGTCCCGTTCTTCTTTTCTTGTGTGTGTGCATGTTGTTCTGGTGCCTTTATATATAATGAGAACTGTATGAAACTATTCCTTGGTGTATTACAAGTAAGGCAATTGTTTATAGTAGAATGCAGCATGCAATAAAAGCTGTGAAAACTAAAAAGCTGGAACTTGAAATGGTATGGTGCTTGTAAACCAAACAGGTGGGTCTCATTCATCATGGATCTTGAGAATATAATATGCATACAATGTCTTGACAATATCTACGATGTACACATCTCCTTCAGTTAGCTGATTGAAGATAGTTTGATTGATTCTGGCAGGGCAATATTTTCTTTATTCTGGCTGCACTAATGTATGTGTGCCTATAACTGGTGTACTGCAGAAAAATATTCTTTAATGTGTTCTTTAATACCATCCGGTTTTGCATGCTTAGTAATCCATATTGTTTATGGCAGGATTATTTAAGGATTTTTTTAAAAACTGATAAGTTCTAGAGCCTGAACCATCACATTTTCAGGAACTGTAATTCTATATGCACACTGAGCATCCACCTGAAGTTATCAGTTTGCCGAAAGCAGGTTTTCCCTTCCAAATCTCTTTTGTATCTGGGATGCATATTATTTTGTATGTATGTTTATCATCCCTACGTCATAAGATGCTGCATGGCCTTGCAGGCCAATAGACCTGTCGCAAAATGCTTTAAAAGAAGAATATGTGGCAATAGGCCTTCATTTTATACAGTAGAACCCCTTTAAGTAAAGCCACTGGGTCAGCAAAATATTTACTATATCAGTGGTCCGTGATGACATGGTCCTGAAAATGCTGTCTAGTAGTTAAATAGGCACTTACTGAACACGTCTTGTTGATTAATGAAAGAAAACTGAAATACCTTCTATCTTGCTTTTATCATCTCTTTGTGTAATTTTTTCATTATAAAATTTCTCTACGTCTCGTGGAAGTACCTCCTAAGCATGAGGACGTGATTAAGAATGCAACTAAGTTCGATTTCATTGGAAAACCGAAGCCTTGCATGAACATGGTGTCCCTTTTTGCTCTTTCTGCCTTTTAAAAGGCAATAAAAGATCAGTGCGCGTGGCACTCAAGACCATATTAGCTGCACCGCCACTTTCTGCCTCCACTGCCTCATGCTTTGTGCTGCACATTGCAGTGAATGTTAACCCATTTCTTCCCCTTCCCTATTTCTTGCTGCACGTTTACTCTCCTTTACTTTCTAAATGGACCGCGCCGCCTACTTGCCTATGTTTGTAGACAGCTTTACTCTTTTTCACCTTCGCGCTGCGCGGTTTCCCTCACGGCTCCAAGGCTTTTGTAAAGTAGGCTTTTTCTGACTACTGCTGAGCTTAATGGTAAAGCCAGCTAAACGCACACTCGAGGTAATTTTTCTCTTTTCAAATACAAAAGTCTTGGCCTCGCGATTCTAGGTAGTGGGCGGGTGGTGATATATCGTGAAATTCATCGCCATGTCCAGAAGCACTTTAAGCGATTTTTACCAAAACATAATTACTATAAAGGGGGGAAAAATGTACGCTTGCCTATGGAAGATGAACTGGGACTTCAGTTAGACTTTACTATGTCAGAGGTTTTACTATATACGAGTTTACTATTGCGGGGTTATGTATTATGTACTGAATTGTAATTGGCACCCAGACTTCAAATATGTGTTTGAATAAGTGTTGAGAAGTTCAGTTTGGATCTTATGGTGATATAGGCTTGTTTTCTGTGCAGATGTCATTTGTAAGACTCACAGGCCAATCTCCTCAACAAACTGTTCCTGAATGGTTGTTTCCTGCGGGGTGCCCAGCTTTCTGCGTGGGCCATGCGCTTCACCCGCCCCCTCTACCTCATCACTTTATCCATCGACCCATCACTGCCAACTACCATTCTCAACACAGTCCACTGCCATTTTTCATCCATGAGGGACACTGCCCTGGAATTCACTCATGCTCAGCATCTTATTCCTGCTACACCTATCGCACTACAAGGCTATAGGGCATCAACCCTGCCCCCCTGTCTAGCCCCTTGCATCATGACCAAATGCACACTGCACCCCATCACCTCTGCCTGCACTACCTTGTCATGTGCTGCTTAGTGCCCTGTTCCCAATTCCACCTACTAGCCCCTCCCATATTAAACCTGTACCCAAGGCCTCCTGCACTGCATTTTGGCCCTCTGATGTCCTTGTGGCATTTACATGTATGTGGGCTCTTAATAACAATTTTTCTGAAAATATTTTGCTTGCCTCATTTAAGTGCATGGTTTTTATGGCTACTTAGGGCGAGACATGCAAGATGGTATTGGGAAATGACTGCATAAGAAAACCACAAATATCAGACTGACAGTTAAGCAAATGGCAGCAGTAAGGGCAAGGCTAAAGGTGGCTTAACAGTGGCAGTGCCAGTGCCACTTGTGCCGATGAATAATCGTTGCATGCCAAGAAATACCAATATGTGATAATAACAGGACGGCCGGCTTATTGCCAATATCACCTGTGCCATTGAATACTAGTGGCAGGCCAATATGTGACACTAGCGGCACGGCCAGCTGATAGCTTATGTTGCCAGTGCACAAGACAGGTGCAATGTTGGCATATAAGGCGGACCAATATATAAAAATGTAGTAATTTCTCAAACAATCTAGTGTTACGCCAAAGTTGGTACCAATTTTGGTCGACGTTAGGCCGGGGTTGGTGCGATGTTGGTGTGCTGCCTGGGACGTAGGCTATACTAGGGCTGGAAGGCGGGCGTGCGCGCATGGTACCAAAATTGGTCCCTTGTGGGAAATTTGAAGGCACGTGCGACCGCAGGTGGGCTCTAGGTTTAAAAACAACACCCAGCCCAATTGGGGCTGCCCGCACAAAACTGCTTTATACCCCACATGAGACGTAATGGGGCTGTAAGGCGGGCCGGCCCGCATGATTAAAATCGGTCCCTTGTGGGGAATTTGAAGGCACATGCGACAGCAAGTGGGCTTTACGTTCAAAAACAACACCCAGCCCAATTGGGGCTGCCCAAAAAAAAACCGCTGTAGGTCCCACGGCGGCCGCAATGGGGCGTAGGTGCAATTGTGTAATGATTCTTTCCAACCTTTATTTGTATTTCATGTTGCCCTATAATATTATTATAGATGATTTGTATAACAGTTATTGCCATGTTTAGTCGGTTAGATATTACATTGCTTTAGTTCTCGCGCTCATGCCAATTGCACTAAAGATACTAAAACATACTGATTGTTAACTGTTGTTCCTAATGTGGTTGCTGTGGATAGCCTGCAACCCTCAGCACAACATTACTGTTCGGAACACACATCTCTATAGCCTGAACAAGATGTACACGAAGTCATTTAGGCTAGATTATTGTTATGAATTATTGTAAAATTTAATATTGTGGCTGTTTGGAAAGGACAGCCATGCATAAAATAATTACTTAGTTATGTGCATATTAATGATTGGGAAATCTTGGACAGGGGCGTCCCTTCAATTTCCTGCGTCGGACCCCTATGAGAATAATGAGGGCAAGCTCAAGTGCGGCTTGCGATATAGAAACCGCATCGGTCCCATGTCATTATCTGAGGGGCTAACCGAAAAATAATAAACGTTTATCAAGAGCGGCTGCCCGAATCTGTCCAAAGTAGGACCATCGCGGGGAGTTTGTGGGATGTGTCCTTTTGGCGATGCGGCAAAAATGTGGGCAGCCCCGCAAGGGCTGCCTGCATCGGTCCCTAGTGGAGTCCATCTGGGCTTTGTCGACAGCCCCCCTCAGGCCTACGTCGGCCCTCTTCCAGCACCAACATTGAGCCCACCGGGGCTGTCCTGCATTGCCTACATAGGACCCACCAGGGGCCCACCTTCATATCCCACTCTGTGCTACCAGGGATGCAGAAGAAATTGTTAGCCGCCGCCAGCGATCGACCACATCACCCAAAAACTCCATCTTGTCTACACCGAGACAACACTTATCTGGGTGAAATGTCAGCCCTGTTCGTTCTGCCGCTAGCAGCACCGATTCAGGCGCGTGTCATGTTCTTGCCGCGATGCCCCCACACCAGTACGTCATCAACGTACACTCTGACAACTGGAAGGCCCTCAAAAATTTGAGTCAGTGTTTTTTGGAACACTTCTGAGGCGGATGATATCCCGAAGTTGATAAGTGTAGAAATCTGTGGCACCCAAATTGCGTGGAAAAGGTGCGGATTCGAGATGTTGCATCATCCAATGGAATTTGGTGGAAACCTAGAATTTGCATCAAGGCGCGTGAACACTGCTGAACTTGACAACTCTGCTTCTATGTCCTCCCGGCGAGGTACTGTATAATATTCTCTTTCGATGCAATGATTAGGTTTCGTGGGATCGATGTAAAACAGCAATTTCCCGTCTTTCTCACGAACAATAACCAAGGGACTTACCCAACCAGTGTGCTCAGTGACTTTGGCTATAATCCCTGCCCGTTCCGTGCGATTCAGCTCGTCTTGGAGGGGAGCCTGGAGCGCGAGTGGCACACGTCGGGTTGGTTGTACTGTTGGTGTGGCATCGTCACGCAGAACCATTCGGTAGGCCCTTTGAACGCAGCCGGTTCCTGTGTACAGATGATGAAACTGTTTATCAATTTCTTCAGAACTGTTTCAATATATCGTACGTACGCGCAATAGAAGTCCGAGACTTTCGCTGTCTTGTAGGTCTACGATGGCTTGATGGCCCTCGCGTACGACGAAGAAGTCAAGGAACGCGCACCGGTTGCCAAGTGTTACCTCTGTTCGAACGACAGCAGCATGTATGATCACGCCCCCGCCGTAGGCACGCAGCACAGCACTGCTTGGGTTCAGGGGTAGCTTCGGGTGAATTTTCTGATAGCATCCCAAGGTCCCCAAGTTTGCTTGTACTCCTATATCGACATTGAAGTCAAGGGCCATGTTGCAGATCTGGGCTCGTACTGTCCAGTCGCGTTGGTTTTTCGCGCTTCATGACGACTCGTCCAGAATGTCGAAGTTATCCTGTGAGCGCTGTAGCTCATCTACATCAGAAAAACGTTTGCAGAAGGTAGAGAAATGGTTCGGCCTTTGACAATTCCTGCATGTTTTTCTATGTGCAGGACAGCTCCTTGGTGCGTGGCTGCGTCCACACCTGCCACATTTGTTAAGCTTGGGTGTTCCCTCGCCTTAACGGCCTAATTTGCCTTCCGCACAACATCCATCTGGCTTTCTTGCTGCTACTTCTGTTACTTCGGCTGCTACTTCCGCTGATTTAGCCACTTGCTCAGCCTTCTGCAACGTGAGCTGGTGGTCTTGCAGCATCATTTTTTGCAACTTTCTGGTCAACGACTCCATAAACGACCTGGTCCCTAATCATTGAATCTCAACTCTCTGGGAACCGAAATTGCATACACTTGCCTGTTTCTTCAGGTGTCGAAGGAATGATTCGAAGAGCTCACCAGGGGCCTCGACTTTCGTGTGGAAGATGTAGCGTTTGTGTACCTCGTTCAGCTGCGCTCAGCAGTATGCGTCAAATGTTTGCACGACGGTTGCGTAGCTGCTCTTGCTTTCCTCGTGGCGTGACATGGTCCATAGGGTCACGAAGAGTCGGACACGACTGAACGCCTGAACTGAACTGAACTTGCTTTCCTTCTCGCCGAAGCTGAACGTGTTGAATATCTCGATGGCTTCGTCGCCCGCAACACTCAGCAGAAAGGCTGTCTTCGCCGATTCCATGCTCGGCTTGTCAGCAGCTTCTGATGCAGTCAAGAAAAATTCAAACCTTTGTTGAACGCCTGCCAGTTCTTCGCAATTTCTCCATCAGTCCTCAGCGGACCCGGTGGCTTCAGGAAGTCTATTGCAATCGAAATCTTCGCTTTACCAAGAGAGGGCGTCAACTGCGGTCCCACTTCTTGCACCGTGTATCGCTGAGGACCTCAGGCAGGACCCCAGGCACGACACGGCAGGCGTGAGCAAGGGGAACAGCCAGACGCAGGTTTATTCATCAATCGCTTATATACCGCCACTAGGAGAGGGTGTGCTTCCTGTGCGTGGAACGCACCTTATTGACGTCACGCGCTTTATCGAAGCGTGGCTTGTGCCACGTTTGATATGATACACGGAACGTTTACCACAATGCTGAAAATGCCTCATGGGAAAGTTATGTCTTCAATACATAGCTCAAGCGCATATAAAAATCTGGAAGCAGGTGAATAAACTAGTTGGCAAATATTCGCCATTCACTGTTCCCTTTTTAACAAACCCTGGTACAAAACATGCATAGAAGAGTAAAAAACATATTCGGAAAAAATTTCTCGACATCTTTTAATTTGGCACACTATACGCATTCCTTTTATTGTTTAAAATGCAAGCTGAAAAACAGACATTCAATAGATGGAGGTACAAATTAAAACCTTTAACTGTTTAACTACACTTGCAAAAAACACTAGAGTGCTATCTGCCAGCAAAAACACTCAACCAGGGCCGGATAAAGTACACCACGAAATGTTTGCTCATTAGTCTCAATCGTCCGTACATGCATTATTGAAATTTTGTAATAAAACATGGATATCTGGAACAATACCAGAAGCCTGGCAGAAAGCCGTAATAGCACCACTCTTAAGTATAGGAAGTCCCGGGACTCCCCAAACAGTTATAGGCCAGTAGCCCTGACAAGGTGCCTTGCGAATTATTTTGAAAGCATGGAGAATATAAGGCTCATGTTTGTTCTTTAACCCCTGAAGCTTCTTGACATCAGCCAGCGTGGTTGTAAAAAGAACGTGTTAAACTTATGATCACCTTGTCCGACTTAGAAATACTGCCCGAGCAGCATTTATCTAAAAGCAACAGTCTTGCCATCTTTTCGACCTCGAAAAGGTCTATCACACCACATGGAGGCTTGAGATCCTGCGTGAGGTCCCAGGCAGCACAAATGAAAAGCCCAATATTAAGAAATAGATAGCAAAATCTTGACAAATCAGGCCCTACAATGGACCCACGTTGCCACTCGCTTCCCAATGTACGCAATGCCACAATCTGTAGCTTCGAATGATGACCCTCTTTGTCATATGTTCTACCCATATGGGCATTGTCACTGTGTTACACATCCGATGATGGCCCTCTTTGTCCTCTGTGCTATAGATGTGGACATTGCCACTGCTGTACTCTTCCAATGATGGCCCTGTTTGCACTGCGTTCTGCCCATAGAGGCATTGCCACTGCGTTACACTTCCAATGATGGCCCTGTTTGTCATACGTTCTACTTATATGGGCTCTGCCAATGCGTTACACTTTCAACAATGGCCCTGAATGTCCGCTGTTCTGCCAATATTGTGACCGCTACGCCAAAACACTGACCACAGTGGCCCTTGTTGTCTGCTGCTCCCTCAATATAACCTATGCGATTGTTAAAATGGGGCAGTGTATGAGCTTTATTTTTGTTCTATTCTGTAACGCGCAATAATTGTATAATATATATGTAATTTCACCCGTGAGTTTCAGGGGAAAACAAAATATACGAGGTGGAGTTCCTTTTGCAGCCACAATGATTGAATTAGCCCATAACTAAAACGAAGTAAATCAGCCGGAATGAAAACTGAGCTCTAAAATACTTATTCGGGAAGCTCTAGCGAATCAAGTAGTTAATGACTTCGGCGAGTATGGCTAATACAAGCTCATATTCTTTTTCTTAGATGGACTAGGCTCAGCATTTCCGGAATTGTGCCTGCCCGATCAGCCCGAACGCGGTCTAACATACAACATCTGCGTCCGTACACTAAAACAGGTTAGTTGGATTGTGGGGTTTAACGTCCCAAAGCGACTCAGGCTATGAGAGACGCCGTAGTGGAGGACTCCGGAAATTTCGACCACCTGGGGTTCTTTAACGTGCACTGACATCGCACAGCACACGGGCGCCGTGCTTTTCGCCTCCAACGAAAAGGGGCCGCCGAGGCCGGGATTTGATCCCGCATCCTTGGGAACAGTAGTCGAGCGCCGTAACCACTGCGCCACCCCGGCGTGGCGCACTAGAACAGCTGAAACACAGTTTTTAGAAATGTGTTGGCTGAGCGGCTTTTTCGCGTAGTTATAGCAAACACTAGAATGATGTCGATCACCTCATGTTTTAAAATCAGATATTGAGCACGCGTTATATATGTGGCAGGCTCTACAAATGCAGGGTATTCCATCCAGGCTTCAGTAAGTAGTGTCATTTATATTAGCATCTGTCCCTGCGTTTCTTGATTTCGTGTTTTGTTTTCCTTTACCCTCCATTAAATATGTAGCACATTCTTATCAGAATTTTTGGCGCTCTTGTAGTATTTCTATTGGTGCTTCGTGCATGTGTTTATATTTATTTTCCTACGTTTCTGCTTTAGACGTTGTATTTATTGAAAAGATGCATTCGAAGTAGTTACCCACTTTAGATATAATCGTTCTCGTGCGTTATTTTTGTTTCATAATGCTGCAATGCGAACACGCGAGAATTCGCTTCCTTCCAAGAAATCTTTGGCAGGCACGTACGGTCATGGCAATCATGTCCCTAGCCAACCCGCATTTTTTTTACAGTAAAAATATACTGGATTGCTCTATTACGAAAAGAATTAATTGTCCGCTGTATGTTTTTGGATTTAGCATCTTTGCTTGTGCGCCACATATATCGTAAATAAAAGCGTAATAGCATGTATTTTTTTTTCAATTCTGATTAGTATATTTTAAAAAATCTGATTCTCTGGAGAAGGTAGTGGCAACCCACTTCAGTATTTCCTGCCAAGAAAACCCTATGACCAGTCACAATAGAATTAATGATATGGCGCCGGAAGATGAGCACCCCAGGTTGGAAGGCGTCCCACATGTTTCAGGGGAAGAACAAAGGGCGATTCCTAGTAGCTCCAGAACGCATGAAGCGGCTGGGCTAAAGCCAAAAGGACGCTCAGTTTGGATGCCCTATTGCAAAAACCAGCGTCTCCAGTGCGAAACCACCAGTAAGATTTTCGCACTGGTTTTGCACTGGATATGCTGGGCACGCTGGAGGTCTGCGATATTCACTGGAGCAGTAACGGGAAGACACTGGCTGCACTGGTGCGATGGGAGCAAAACGCTGGGATTAGCCTTTTGACGCTGGGTGTGTCGCTGGCATCCGTGATGCACTGTATCTGCGCTGGGGCCGAACTGGTCCCAGTGCCCCAGCATAGCCGGTGCGGCCTTCGGCGTCAGCCGGAGTAGCATCTCTCAGCGGCCAACAGGGCAACAGCGTACTCGCAGTCGACCATCGGGGCGCATATGAAAAATATGGTTCAAGCAAGAGTTTTTTGCTGCGAAGTCATTGCGCATTTCTAAGAAAACAAAGGCAGTATTTTTTTTCTACAGTTTCCATGTTTCGATAGGTCGTTTCGAGCGTTTCGAGAGACACCACGACCGCCGCGCCTCTATCTCATGACACACTGACGATTAACGCACAACTAAAGCTTGAATTTAATAATGTGGGCTACCATGCATAGCCAACTTCACATCTGATCTTAAGGGCACTCTAACACAATGATTACTGCCAAAAAGTTCAATGCGGGCTCAATCGCAGGCGGGCGTAGCCTGCACCACGGCCCAGTATAAACAGCAGAAAGGAAAACTAAAACGAGGAAGAGAGTAGTTTACCGAGCTATGGGCCCATGAGAGAAAAAACAACAACATACAGCGCTTGTAATGCATAATATTTGGTGTGTTTCTCAAGCTTTCGCGCTCCTTCTTACTCTGCGTATAAAGCAGCCGAGCCCTCGGTCATCGCAACGCTTCCCGAAATGTTTACATACAAATAAGGTTTAGTTACACGCAATATAGGGTCATTGCTGCTGCTCTTGCCGGTATTGAAGCTTGGTCGCAGTTTTTTCCTTGAATGTTTGTACTAAAGCTCCGTGTTCAGCGAAAATTGCGCCCACGGTGGCAGAGCACCACCGAAGAGCCAGCGTTGGTAAATTTGCCAGCAATATCAAACTCTACGTGTTAAAATGATTCCAGTGCACAAAATAGCGCGCATAGGCACCCAGAACATTAGTTGCAAGTCGTGAGAGCAGACAGCAGGCTCCAATAATCGAGAAGTTGTAATTGTTAGAGCGGTAGCAATGGGCCTGTAGACTGCAAAACATGAAGTCCCAACCATATAAATGCGGGTTATAACATAAAATGCGGAAATGTTTTAAAAAATTCCAGTTCAGTTGCTGGGGAGACACCGTCGAAACGAGCACTAGGAATCGAGAAGACGCGTGCTCAGAGAAACCACATTGAACTGATCGAATGGGGCGGGACGTTATCTGGAGAAAGCGGTCATATCCAGCAGGCGTTTCTTGAATATTATCGAACGCTGTTTACAAAGCAAGACGTGGAAGTAAACGCATTCAAAGGAAAGTTTCTGGGCGCTTTACCGCGATTAGATAATGAGCTGAAAGATAGGCTGGAGCTGTCAATAACCGCGTCGGAGGTCGAGCTTGCCATAGAAAAATTGAACCCTGGAAAATCTCCCGGCCCCGACGGGTTAAGCGCGGCATTCTACAAAGCATACAAACATGAAATAGTGCCGGTACTGACAGCCGTGTACAACGAGTCCTACAAAGTAAATGTATTTCCCCCGTCTTATGGCAAATCCCACACAGTGTTGATAACTAAATACAATGAAGTAGAAAAGTTACAACAGGTTACAGCATATCGCCCTATCGCATTCACGAATGTAGACTACAAAGATTTTATGAAAATTCTAGCCCGTAGACTACAGTCAGTAATTAAACAGTTAGACCACACCAGACATGTGGGATCAAGGGTCGATTCATTGTTTCCAATGTGCATAAAGTGAGAAGTGTGCTTGAGTGCTGTGATCACACAAACAGTTGTGTAGCCATCCTTCAGTTGTATTTGTAGAAAGCATTTGATTGTGTCTCACATGATATCCTGTTATGCATAGTCGACCATGTGAATGTAGGGTCCGTCATTCGCGAGGGAGTGGCCATGGCGTACCGAAGCTGCACAACAAGATTGATTGTAAATAAGAGTTTGGGGGCCCCCATAAACGTGCCGCGATCGGTGCGCCAGGGTTGTCCCCTCAGCCCTCTGCTATTCTGCATTTACATCGAGACACTGTGTTTAAATATAATAGAAAATGACAACATTCGTGGCTTCCAATTGCAAGCTGCAGAGGTTAAGCTGCTGGCATATGCGGACGATGTGGCTGTATTCGCAGTGAATCGCGAAGGGGTAATCGAGGCCGTGTCGTCTGTAAAAGAATTCACAAAGGTTTCCGGCAGTAAAGTTAATTGATCAAAGTCCCTGGAATGACCAACGACGCTCGAGAAGTTCGCAAACATGTCCTGGGTGACAACACTCTGAAGGTGATAGGCTCGACTGCCTTGGGGCATTCCGGTATCGACACAAACTCGTGCGAGTGCGGTTGAGAGATCCACGCCAGGCATCTTCTTTAACCCATCCTTAACCGTTCTGACCGCGCGTTCTGCCAGCCCATTGCTTTGTGGGTGGTAGGGCGGTGTTCGAATGTGGGCAATGCCATTCCTGTTCATGAATTCGGCGAAGTCCGACCCGGTAAAGGGCGTGCCGTTATCAGTTACTACAGTGCGCGGTAGTCCGAACTGGCTGAAGAGCGTACGCAGCGCGTTTACCGTGCTGCTTGACGTTGCACTCGAGAGTGGAATGGCCTCGATCCATTTGCTGTGGGAATCAACCACGATCAGCAACATTTTGTCCCCGATAGGTCCAGCGAAATCGAGGTGCAATCGGGACCATTTTTCTTCTGTAACTGGCCAGTTTGCTGGTTCACGTGCTGGAGGCATTGGTAAAGCCTGGACACAGTTTCTGCATTCATCGGCTATTCGGCTAATGTCCCGGTCGATCTCCGGCCACCAAAATTTGGACCGTGCTACCTTCTTCATGATGCAGACGCCCTGATGGGCTTCGTGCAATATCATCAGCAGTCTACCGCGCGCCTGTTTGGGGACTACTACACGATGTCCCCACAGTAGGAGGCCATCCTGAACAGATAATTCATGTCGCTTTTTGTAGTAATGCAACATATCCGTGTTACCGGAGCAACATGCTTTGGGCCAACCCTCCTGGACGTACCTGCGGACAAGTGCTAGTACCACGTCCGTTTCTGTGAGTGACCGCAATTCTTCGTTAGTGATGGCCGACTGGTCCCACTGGTCGATGGCGAGGACAAACTCTGCGTCTCCTTCCGGTGCGGTCTCCGTTTCCTGCAAGGTTTGAGGCAAACGGCTTAGGGTGTCCGCGTTAACCATCATTTTTCCGGATTTGCAAAGCAGCTTGTATTTGTACGCTCCCAGCAGAAGAGCCCATCTTTGTATTCTCGCGGCGGCCATGATGGGGGTCTGACGATCCATTCGTAGAAGGCCGAGCAGTGGCCGATGATACGTCACCAGGGTGAACTCCCGCCCAAGGAGGTAGTCCCGGAAACGTGAAACACCAAAAGCGAGAGCCAACGCTTCACGTTCGATCTGAGAATACTTCTTTTCGGCCGAAGTTAAAGGGGCACCGCGACGTAGGCTAACCATGTTATTTGTATTCTTTATTTGTGTAGAATGGGGCATGGTGATGTCCAAACGGCCAGTGAGAACGGCGAAATTGTGTCGTTTAATAATTTAACCGGCTCCCGAAGTTGCATTTTCGCGCTGACGCTGGCAGCACCAAACGGAATTTTTTGTCACCGGATATGACATCACATTTTTGAGGGCGCTGGGTGGGCGCTGGGTGGGCGCTGGTCTGGTGATTCGCTGAGCGTACACTCTTTGCTTTGCAAGTAATGTTCTTAAAGTTGCTGCAAGAAAAATAAATACAGGCTGTTTTTGTCTTCCTGCGTACTCACTTCATGCCCACCAATACATGTTTTAATATCAATAAAATGCGTGTGACGTGACAGGCGCTAGTCTAATATCTGCTTCAAATCATTCCTTCAAAATAGGGCGTACATTTCTCTATGAATTTCAAAGCAGCTGAGGTAGTTTATTTATCTATATTCCGTCCCTATCCGCGCTCTTTCTGCTCTTTTCGCCCATCACCGCTGCGAGCTCGTCGCCGTTCATCGTTTCTTTTCGCTGCATTCATTGCGCGTACAGTACGTGGTTTGCTACGTTAACTTCGTGGTTTGTTGCTCTCATGGCAAAGAGGCGGTGCGCAGCCCTTGGCTGCATGAGCACCGATGGTACTGTGGGAGTCACATTCCATCGCTTCCCGACCGCCGCTGAGCAACGGAAACTATGGCTCGAGGCTCTTGGCGTGCCGAACCATACTGCGCGCAGGGTCTGCTCCTTGCACTTTGAACAGAACGCCTTCAAAGGCGCGCCCGATCCTTCGAAACGAAGACGGCTTCGTTGCGGCGCAGTTCCCGGCATTGCTGATGAGCAGCCTACCGAAGCGGGAGAGGTGAGTGCCCAGTTTTGCCAGTATGGATGATCTAATGCAATGCAGCCGTTGTGATCATGTTGGAACATAGTACAACACCTGTACTTCGCGTGATTGCCTTGAAAATGTATGTAGCTTCGAGTTTTCTGTAATTGCATGGAAAATTGATGTTTGGTGCAATGGTTAATGCCAAAAAAAGCGTTAGTTTGAAAATCTAGCCCACCGGCTTTCTCTATATTAAACCCATCTTGGTTCTAGCAATTATAATAAAGGAGCTGCAAAACGCAGCTGCTTGATGTGGGGAATTCTCTGGTTCAGAAAGAATGCCAAGAATCAACGCATGGAAAGTGAAGTTATTCAATTCAGAAATTTAAAAATACAAGGAAAAAAAATACGCGCCTCCTCCTTCGCGCATAGTCAAAAAAGAACATTTGTCAGCTAGCCCGCAACGAGAAATGTTTTGTTTCTTAGCCGTCATGCAATCTTGCAGCAACTAACATTGCTATTTGTGTGGGTATATTTTTCTATATATGTTTGGTTCATACAGCATTTTTAAAATTGGTAGGCATGTACCAACCGAAACCACTGAGTCGCTGAAAAAAACAATTGCACAGCTAATGGCAAATGCAAGCATGTATGGTGTACAGACCGCAGTGTGCTGCCTCTACATGGCATATTTCATTAATGAAATGACAGAATTATTCATGGCTTTGTAATGCTAGTTGTTATGCATCGGGATGTAATCTGCAGTGGTGCTATAGGGTTGCGCTTATATAGGTTAGGCATGAGAGGTTTCATTTTTTTAGTTATGCTCTTCATTACATTGTGAAGTTGTAGAGAAAAAGGCAGAAGTGGTATAAGTTGATTATATATCATGCCGTAAATGTTTGTAAGAGGAGAAGCTTAGAGCTATGGATATCTTTCTTTCCTAGATTTGCTGGTTGGTGGGAGTAGTCCACCATGTAAAATATAGCTAGAGTGGTACACTCGCAGCCCACCACGTATGATTACGTCCTAGCAAAACATTCCTTTTGCATTCAAGTCGATAGCCTTATGGGGCACTTCTGTGCTCACTGCTAATTTGTAATGTGTACAGAAATTGCAGCAGCAATGTGAACTGTGCCGAATAAAAAAGCACTAGTAAAAATAGCTTAGTATGAAAGCTTTAATTCATACACAGAACATTCTTCTATGCTGTTTTTACTGGGGTGAGAAAACTTCAAAAATGATATTAGCACAATGAAACGTTTTTATTGAACATTCGGCATTAAAGTAGGAAAATTTAAGCATGTTATTTTGGAAAGTGTGGTTGATAGACACATTTGATCTCATCTTGCAGGAGTCTCTTGTAGTGGAAATTCATGAAGATGAGGATGCTGCTATGTCACCAGCTGAAGATTTTCATGTGAGACATCCTGTGAATGATTATTTCTAAAGCAATACAGGGTTTAACCATGAGGCTTTTTTCCAACAGGAAACTGACTCTGAGTGGGCAACATTCGACCATGGCATTGGTGCCACTGTGGAAATTTGTGCTGACCATCTCCCATGCCATGACATGCGTTCAGAGTCACCTGATGCAAACCATGTGCGTAGAATCACTGGCAGAATGATTTTAAAGAATAGCAATTTATATTAACACTTTATTGCTCTGATTCTTATTCAGTTTGGAGAAATTGCTACAGGAGACCACACTTACTTCAAGAAGAACTGTCACAGTGCCACACAAACTGATGAGGAACCTGCCCGGCAGCTGAAGTGCAAAAGTGGGTACTCATTCCTGCCTTCTATATTCAATTTTGTATTGTTGTATTAACTGCTTTAATACAAGCACAGTGCCAGTGCATTTTGAATCCAACCTGTAAAATGAATTCCACTGCTTCTGGGACAACTGAGCTTGCACAAGTATGCATTTTTATTGTGAGTATGTATACCTTTCGGGTTATTGCAGATCACTGATGAACAAACTGCACAGATGTATTATTTTATCTACAGGTCTCATGAATGCAGTAAAGCAATGTGGGCTTTACTGTAAATTTCAAGAGTATACGATGGAGGCTTGTAATAGATATTGCAGTCGAGAATATGACAGTGGCGATTCCACGGATTGTTTCTAAAGGAGGGGGGGCTTTTCTACACAAGAATAAAAGAAAATGAAAATGAGTTTTTTTTTTAATGCTACAAGAACTTTCATGCACTTTATTGTTAATTAATCATGAATGATATAGACGTTTTACCATAACTCCTGCTTTGAATATTAATGGCTACATGAGCACTATTCATATATAGTCATTTTAACTTTATCTTACTTTACTTAAATGATAGTGTCAGTAAGCAAAAAAGTAACTAAGTGAAAGGTAAAGGACATAGCCATGTTTTATTACTGTAGCTCTCACTTTGAACAATTTCATACTTTTCACAGATGCTGATTTCACAAAAGAAAATGAGCCCTCTGGTTTTCTTTTTTTATTTCAAAGTGTCTATGACACGAGATGTGCAAACACAAACATCCCACTTTTTATTGTGTTCCAAACACATAATTGCATTTCATCGCTCCACGTTAAGCACTGACAGCAAGATTAGAAGGAGCCTTTAATTGGGTTACTTCTCACTATTTTAAATATTGCTCCTGTCATTTTTTTTTCAGGTGTGCAGGCTGGCATTTTTTTGAAGTCTGTTACGTCAAAGGGGACACAGACAGAGTCACCACCATTGCCAGTACAGGAGGAGACATATTGGGGTTCTTGTGTATCTTGTAACCATGAGACTCCCAGGTGCTCTACACCAAATGCAGTGGGTGCTCTTGAAGAGGCCAGAAACCATGAGCCCTCATTTGAGGAATCGTTCATGTAAGTCTTCTGTTTGCACCTTATTGATGTAACAGCAAGTTGTGCTTGTTAATGAATTTCTGGTACCTGTAAATGGGCAGCAGTCCCGCTATGTCTATGCAACACTTTGCATCAGCACTGGATTAAGGTGAGGGTTAAGGAAGCTGCAGCCCAGGGCCTCATCTTCAAGGGTAAGAGGAGGGGGTCCATTCATTCTGACCTGCTTCATATGTAAAGACACAAATAATGGAACTTCGAGGGATATGTATGAAGAGAGAAAACCAGGACAAAGAGACTGGACCCTCACCTAATATGACTCAGTCAAGCTTTTGGGAGATCTTTTCGAGCTGCAAAAACAGGATTTCCCCACCACTCTGGGAGGGTCCTTTTTTGTGATGTTTTCTGCACTTTTTTAGGTATTGCAGAGGAGTGAGACATCCTCCATCTTCTGGTCGGAGGCAACATCTAAAAAATGTAACTAGAGCAGTAGATTAGATAAGGAGAAAAATACTTTTCCACCTCCACCATCACTGTTGCCTTACTTCTCTCAAATAGTTCATAGATCACTTTGAGAGAGGAAAATAGGCTGGGCCAGGGTGCATCCTGGACTATAGTCCCTTAATTATTATTTTATACCGCCTCGTCTGAGCATTAAGGGCTACGGTTGTGTTTTGTGTGCTGCAAAACGAATACATCACTCGTGGTACTAATCACACCATGCTTTTTTTTTCTTTTTTTTTTCTTTTTTTTTTACGTTGGTGTAGTTAAGATGAAATGGCATATTTTGCAGAAGTCTAATATGGAAGAGAGAAGGAACTGCCAGGTGGGGGGGGGGTTGCATCCACTGTAGCCCAGAGCTCCTATTTAATCTGTCTCTGCTTTGTATTTACAGAATTGAGTCTCCTTCTGAATCATCAATGCCAACTCTTCCAGATGTCCATGATGTGACCTATGAGCCCTCATTTGAGGAATCATTGACGTAAGACTTCAATCATTTGACTTTGCATATGCAGCGGTACCACTTTCCGAGTATTGTTGCCTGTGCACATTGTGTGCTTGCAAATGTTTGTCATTCTTGTATATACACTGCGGTTGTGCTAAGAATGTGTGATGTGCGACACTTTTTGTTTCCAGATATGAGCCTTCTGACGTCCCAGTGGAAGAACGGAAGTTCATTGTTTTTGAAAGTTCACTGCTGGAACTCTTCAAAATTGTGCAAGGTGTGCCAGGCACCAATCAAAGTTTCCACTGCCGT
>JAJIZL010043197.1:0-13224 GCA_023969395.1 Amblyomma maculatum
CCTTTTTGACATTGCAACACTTAAAATATATATTCTACTTTTTTTTTATTCTTCTATATTCTGACAGGATATATCTGTTATTTGCAGGAGTTTTTGCGCGTTTCTCTCTCATCTTCCCTATAAGAGAGCGTTTCCTACCCAAGCTCTATATTTTTTTGTCGTTCCATTATGCCTAATAAAAAACGCTTTAGCTGTATTTAGATACATGCAGCACAAAAAAAGCTTTTCAATGTTTTGTAGAAACCCCTTTTACAACCGCAACCCTGAAATTGCTTATTTTTCTATGGTAATAAATGAGTTAAACTTTTTTTTTTTCCTGACTGCTTGCGTGCGTAAACGTTTAGTTATAAGAAGTATGAAGAGTAGGTCAGGAGGCAAAGACTTGTTAAGAGCGCCCTAGTGAAATTAAGAAGAGATGGGCGTGAGAGGGAGTTTGTAATACGAAGGCAGGACAACCCACCGACTGTCTTTAAGGGTAATGGAGTGGGTTTCAAGGAAAAGCAACCACCGCAGGGGACGACAGAAAGGAAGGCAGAGGAGGTTACGAACACTGCGGGGATAAAATGTCTGCACCTTGGGCTACAGCGGCTTAATTAGAGAAATGTGATAAAGTTTTTGTTCTGAAGTAAACGCTGTCATAATGAGCGGGAAGAAGAAGATGAGAATGATGGTTTTCACACCGTCATGCATTGCGCCTCTATCAAGAAACAGTGCATAGCTGCCTAGCTTAAATATAGCGGCTAAAGGTCCAAACTGCTACTGCACTTCCGCAGTGATAACCTAAGAAAAATCAAGCAGCGCAGAGCAGGTATGATGACTTCACGTTTCCATTTATTGTGTGCTTGGTGTGCAAGCAGAGCACAGGCGTCAAGCTTGTCAGGGACAGGAACCCAACTTTTGCACGCTCAAACAGCGTATCACATATGTAATGCAGTCTAAGCACAGCCACGTGGCAGAGATCTTTTTGCCAGCCTTTTTTTTTTCTGCATAAGCTTCGCGAGCAAGCCGCTTGCCCTCAGAAGGACAATATGCCTCATGTGGTTTTTACTTCCTCCGCACCTACTGTCAACCCACCCAACTTGGTATGCCCAGTTATGGGCTCCAGTTGAGGCATAAAATAAAAAAAAAAAAAAAAAACTGAGTTCCAATGTTTTTATTACGCACATAAAGAACAGCCTTATTAAAAAAAAAGAAACTCACTGTGCTAATGTATTCGCTTGTAGGCCAGTTTAAAACTTAGTGAGCCCAGCGTTTCTGTTCTCATCTAGTTGTAAAGGATTGTGAAAGTGTAATGGCGTCAGATCTAGTTTCGTCTCTTTCGTCCTTAAGCCTCCAACATCGTACTTTTGCAGCAGTGCACATTCAGAGAAACGAGATTCGCTTCGAAAGATCGCCCATTTGAAATCAACTGTAAAAAGCTTCGCCTTGGCTTCAATTTCCTCCGGAATTGTACGGTTCGAAAAACGTTTCCTTACCGATCGCATAAGGAACGACGCCAAGGTACGATCGCTAGTAAAACAGCCAAACTAAAAATGAATGGTGCAAGTTTAAGAGAAATGCAGATAATCTTCTTTTACGACGTGAAGGTGATTGTAAGAGGTAACAAACAGACATAAACATGGCTGCATCAGGCGCAATGCGCTGGTCGACAGATGGCAAATTTCGCTGTGCGTGTAGTCTAGCCTTCTTCCGCGATAAATTCACCAACTAGAAACGCTAAAAGCAGAAGACGCACCCTCGACAGTAGAGGAAAACAATATGTTGCATTCATTGAAAACCGAAATTTCGATAAGGCCCGCTCTTTACTGTCCATGTCGAGCGTCCGACGGCCGACCGTATACAACAGCGCGCTTCATATCTTTCGACCCATCACCCCCCCCCCCCCCCTCGCTCTTTTTTCTTCTCTACCATGAACATCCAGAACACGTTCCCCATTCTACTTCTATCGTCTCGATGCGCCGACGTTCGCAGTTTTCACATGAGAAAATGCAATCGGCAACGACATAGTTGGTACGACAGAACGCGTTTTTTAGATGTCGTGCGAAGCCAGGTCTTGCGTGTTGCCCCCACGCTATTCAATACCTAAATTACTGCAACGCACGCACAATCAGGCCCAATGCCCAGAGAAGGCCCCAGAGTACGACACCTCAATTTGAAGTTTTACCTGAAAACAGCAGAAACACACGGCCTGCAAGGCTCGCATCGATAGCCGTGACATTTTAACTTGAGATTGCGACCTTTTTTGAGTGCTTCATGATGTTCTTAATGCGTACATGCCTAAACAGTAACGTAGTGAAACCGATTGAATTTTACGGACCTCTCGCGTATTCCCATTGATTCTGTCATCAGCCTGCAGATCTCGACGTCTTCTCGGCGACATCGAACAGCTCGGCATAAGCCCCTATTTTTCTAAGAAAACTTTGGCGTATCTAGCCAACAGCGTTTGCGGTGAATTGTTTGCATGTATGGCCTTGTCTTTCTAGTTGAGAACGTGTTTCTCGGAGAGATTGTTAAAATTTCAAGACTGTCATATCTCTATACAGAAGAGCGCCAAGGGCAATGCCTCCCACAGAACTCATTTCCCAATGTTACAACATCGAGGATACTTGGGTCGCTACCATGTAGTGAGGTTTCATGATCCAAATGACACAAAGTAAAAAAAAAGGAAAGAATTTGGGTTCATTAAAACTAATCGCGTCCTCTCACCGGAACTGCTCTCGGAGTCGGTTCTCTCAGGCGGTCCAAACATTTTATTCGTCAATAGCAGATAGAGGCGAAGCTGATTTCAGATTCACAACAGAGATTTAAAGGCTAGCTAGATTGGGTGTTAAAGTGGCGAAGTTTGGAGAAATGGGGAGACGTAACTGAAGAAGTATAGGTGAGGAGCCGATTAGACTGGCAAATGTACTTGAGTTGATCACCGTGCGAAAAATGATGCATTTATTTTTATATAAATTTTTTTATCGTCTAAAACAACCACATTCATCTGCCTGCTCCCGTGTAATACATGTATGCTCGTTTTTCACACATGCAAGAAAAAAAAAAGGCAGGGTGCATAGGGATCACGTTCCGGCGCCGCACAGAGACAACGAATTGGTCTACCAAAGGAGCGTTGTCCATTACATTTACTGCGAGGGCAACGTGCCTACTAAATTCTTTCCCCTCGATCATCACTTGCTTCCTTTTATTTTGCTTTATCGTTTATAGCACTGACTTAGAACTTGAGCTATACAAAGCCCGCTTGCTCTCCAGAATACCGTCGGATTCCGAGCCGGCTCGGTTGGGCACGCATCGAAAGCGCATAAACGTGCTTTCGGAGCTCTCGGTGTCTACCATGGATTACAGTGACGCGATATTTAGCGAGGTTTGAAAATCCATCTTTTTTCGCTTAACCATTTGATGTCATTTTAATGATAGAGCTGAATCCGGCTGCAGACAATTGCAGCATTTCACCAACCGAGTGCTCGACAAAAAAGGTAAATGCAAACGATTGCATAGGCGAAATCAGTATCGTGAAAGTGACATAGACAGTTTCCCGTAGGTGCGAAAAGCGCGCTACTCGCAGAACATTCAACCTCTCACTAGGGCCACCAGCACTTGTGAGTTACCCGCCCGGACTCTGCACGCATAGCTATACCTTCAGGGCGATGATTTTAGTGTAGGGACCGCTGTAGTTCTCCAGTGCAATTTTGACGTGGAGGCTTAGTGTTATAATCGACCCGTCAAGGCCAATGCGCAATGACTCCACACCACTAATCCTAAATCGAACTGAAATGACCATGGTACCGAACAAAAGGGCCTCAGCGGACCTGGATACGACTGTCCCTTTTGTTTCTTCTGCACTGCATCGCTAGGCAAGTATGTGTTCCCCCAGTTCCGAATGCCTGCTTTGCAACCATATTTCTGTAAAATACCATTTTCTTAACTGATAGCTACCCTCCCTTCATCCTCCGGACAGCCTCCAACCTGGCTCTTATGAAATCAATGTTTCTCACGGCAAATAAAACGAGGCTTTTACATTACCCATTCTCGCCCTTTTTTTAAATCGCATGTTGCATAAATAAAACTAAGGTTCTTTCATTCTGCACGTGCTCGCCCACTTTGCTGCAGCGCTTTATGTTCGTACACATTAGCCTCGATTCACCAAAATTTCGCTCATAGCAGCTGCAACCGCTCCAGAGGTATCTTCTATGTGCCACACTTTTAGCGCATGCGCGTATTTATTCGGTAAATTCAACACGAAGATCGTGACAATTCATGACAGTGCTGGTTGAAGAAATTTTGTAGAGTCTAAAGTATCCTTGAACCAAGTTTCACGAGCATAAGCCACTATTCGCAGCTGCAGTCGCTTCTGCCTCTTTGATCTCGGCTTATATCAGCGCTTGGTAAGATTCTCGACAACTGGCTAGCCTGGTTTCTTCTTGTTCCATGGTCTTGTTAGCCTTGCTAGCACGGTGAGCTCTCTGTCTTTAGGTAGAGTGGATTCATCTTCGTTACGCGGCCTCTCTTTTGCACGCTTTCTAGCAGATTTGCACAAGAACCATGCTCGCGCTCGTACCTTGCCAGCACTGGTGTAAGGCGTAAGAAGAATTCTTAA
Organism: Amblyomma maculatum; assembly: GCA_023969395.1. Classification (NCBI taxonomy): domain Eukaryota; kingdom Metazoa; phylum Arthropoda; class Arachnida; order Ixodida; family Ixodidae; genus Amblyomma; species Amblyomma maculatum. Next base: position 4,598 of record JAJIZL010043197.1, read on the forward strand.
ACTGCCTATTATCAGCACCATAAGTTTGTATCAGGCATAAAAATTAGGATACGTTCCTTGAATCCTAGCAAAACGTAAAATATTTTGTTCTAAACTGTACCGCGCAATACCGCTAGAGGAAAAAAACAAATATGGCTGCATGCATGGGGAGCTTAAAAGCACTCTCAGATATCCTCTTTCTAGATATGAAAAGCCGCCATTAAAAAAAAAAAAGATTCATGCCAAGCTAGTGGTTCTGTACAATGAATATGCTCTAGCTCACAAGAATATCGTCAAACGGTGTAGATGATTTATACTCCGTTAAGTAAGCCTGGACGGCGAGCAACCGAGTGGCCTGTCGCCTATTAATGATGAACGACAACTTGCGGCTCAGCAGAGGCCCTCGTGTTCGTTCACCGGTAGATTGCCACACAATAAATAAAGGCACAGGTATTGTCTGTGCAGGCTCATACCACGAAATTCTTCCTAATAGCTTCCACATGACGGATGTTACCTCGCTTATTATTACATACGTATACGTCATGCGAATGCGCACATCTCTTCACTCAGCACATGATGCGGTTGCACATTTGATAATAATAGGATAACAATTATTGTCCCACTGTCTGTATTAGCTGACCACACACCAAGTGACTCTTGTATCTTCCCTTCCACAAAAAATAATTGTACAGGTAAGAACGCCGGGACTACAAAGAAGTGATTGCTCAAGTCGAAAACTTCCCATACTAAAATAGGAGGCCTAAAAAGATATTTGCGGCAGCACGTTCAACAGTAGCAGATGTCCATGGCTTTTGAAAGTGAATGTGCACATAAATCTTAAACTCGCCCAGATATCGCTTCTTCCTCGGCGATGCTTCGTGCCAATAATACGTACTATATGAACTCCTCTCGAATGTGCATTGCGTATTTACCTAGGTGAAACGGAGCGTCGCTGATGAAACGTTACAAAGACGATGTTCACAACGCTGTATTGCGTTCCAGTTGGAACGCAATGAAGACGACACCGTGAGATGTGCTGCAGTTTTACCCGATGCGCAGTGAGATGTGGCAATAGCATAAAGCTCTGTACCTGGCCCACGGAAGATATGTTCGCTTTGGCGCCAGCTTAAAACTCAGTCGCGGGGCCCTGCCGGGGTGGCGCAGTGGCTACGGAGCTCGACTAGTGTTCCCAAGGAAGCGGGATCGAATCCTGGCCTCGGCGGCCGCTTTTCGCTAGAGGCAAAAAAGCAAGGCGCCCGTGTATTGTCCGATGTCAGTGCAGGTTAAAGAACCCCAAGTGGTCGATATTTCCGGAGTCCTCCACTACGGCGTCTCTCATAGCCTAAGTCGCTACTGGACGTTAAACCCCAGAAACAAAAAAAAAAAAAAAAAAACTCAGTCGCGGTGATGTTTTCTGTGGTGCACTGCGGTGAGGCACAGATGGTACTGGCGCATGTGCAGTGCCTAGATTGAGCAGACAAATGGCCTTCGAGGGCGAAAGTGACGATGTTTGTTGCACAACTCGAGAGTTCAAATTTAAATTTATGGAGCTAGATGAGCTTGAGGTTTGGGCATGGGATAACCAGCACTTCCACTCTGAAAACCTCTATTACGGCTCCACACACACTGCCAGCTTGCTGCCAAGCACGAGTAACATATCTCCGTTATCGTCCTCTACTTCAATGCGAAGGCCATGATGCATACTTATGTCTCAGATACCACCACATCCTCACATGTGCGAGAAGACAGCTTAGTTTGGTTCAATTTTCAGAGGTTAAAGTCTCATTGCTACCCAGAGTAATTGTGATGCCGTAGTTGAGGGCACGGAAAAGTTCGGCCGCTTTAGGGCGTTTAACGTGCACTTATATCGCACAGTATACAAATGCCTTGCTTCCTACTTCCATCGAAAAACGACACCTAGGCCAGTTGTGAATGCGACCTTGGATAAGCAGTCGAGAGCACGAATTATTAAGCCATCGCAGTGGGGCCGGTGTTTGATGCATTCGGTGGCTGAAGTTACTTGTCTTGAAACCACAGATTTTACGATGCGACACTCGCTGCGACCAAAGCCGTATGGTTTTTCCCAACTTCAGCCTGGCCTGCGTTCGCAATTCTTTGCCCGTGCGTGAAGCTTATGACATCGACGTCCGGACTTGTAGCGTCATGGGCGCAAGCCGAATTTTCGACCCACTCCTCATAATGCGAGTGCGGCGCTGCCGCATCCATTGAACACGCAGAGCCATAGCGACAGAAGTGGGAGCTATCATCGACAATGCCGGAATGCAGCGTGTTTTCATGAGACTTCTTTGGATTTCTCAGCATCGTGTATGCTACAAGAATTTCCGCGAGCCCTTTGCTAGCGTACTTTCCCTTCCTGCGCTGGGTCCCACTCGCGCATAGTTGGTAGCTTCTTGACTTACTGGAAACTTGCATACTGTGAGTAATGCACGAAGTTTTGATTTCGTCCGTCAGCGATCGAAGGGTTTCGAAGGCATAAGCAAAACACACAAGTTGAGACTGGCCAGCAGGTATTTAATATGTCACTGCTTCGTATCCGAGGCGGAAAACTTAATGTGACACACTGCTCAGTCCTATGAAAATTATTTGAATTACCAATTCAGAAAACATTGATCCAATACTCAAAGGCTATGGTACAAGATGACGCCACCCAATTGCAGTGGCATGCGGTTGGCCTTGATCAGGCTCGACAGGATGGGTGGTGAAAAACACTTCTGAGTGCTTTAAGTACAGGTAAATATGTACTGCACCAGTCACTTACACCGCGTCGCTTTTTACTCCTGTCGGCGTCAACGGCTACTGAATCAAATTCACTCGCCGAATATTTGGCACAGTGTAAACGGCCTTTATGCTCCGCTGTGTTGCCTCTACATTTCTATTCCGTCTGTCACACTGCAACTACAGAGGCTTTTAGACCTAACAGTGAGCAACGAGACCTGTTAGAATGGTGAGACTGCAAACTGTGACAGTTTATCTGTTTATCTGACACTATATGTATATTCATATTCATGACTCATATCATCCTAATCAGCTGGACAATACCCACTGCAGGGAGGATGCCTCTCCCATACTCCTCCAAAAAACTCTCCTGTACTAGTTGCATTCACGTGTCCACTGCAAACTTCTTAACCTCATCCGCCCGCCTCACATTGTGCCTCCTGCTAAGCTTGCCTTCCCTTTGAATCTAATTTGTTATCCTTAGCCACCATCAGCCATTCCTTCTTCGAACTACTGCTGCTAACTAAGCTGCTAGCCATTAGGTGAGACTACTTACCAAATGCCCTTCATCTTAATCTCATTCTAGTAATTGCCTTCTGTGGTCCGGATTCGCAGTCACCATCTTGTTCCAGTACTTCGCTACCTATTTTAAACTGTTTTTCCTTTCCGACGCTGTTGGACATCACCTTAGTTGTGACTCATATATGAAGTCCTTATTATGACACGCAATATTGTGGAACAGGCGTGATCGAAAATGGGCTTTCCAATAAACACACAATTGCCTAATAATGCATTCAAGTGCGCTAATAATTTGTTTTATGCATAGTCATTAGCTCAACGCCGGATTTAATTGTGCGAAACATTCAACCGACATACGCGCGCACTGGGGCAGCCCAGGTATTGACGAGCGGGAACTAGTTTGGGTCCAGCTGCGAATGTAAGTGCGTGTGTGTTTAACGGGCAGCGGAACCAGCCGGCTAGCCAGCTGAGTATTGCGGCGCCGCTGACATAAACGTGCCTCAAGCATCGGAACTGCCTTCGCGTGGAAACTGGATTCGCAACAGCATGTTTGTTCTCAGTGCGCCGTATTAGGCAAGCAGACTGGCGGAATAATCGCATGGCTAGCCCCGGTCATTCGATATTTGGGCTTGCATGGACGCGCTTCAGCGGCGCTGCCGCGGTCCTGCGGTGGACGTAGCCTTACTCGCCGCCCGACTGAACTCATTTCGCTGCCCTCCTCTGAAACCCCTTTACAAACACGCCACACCCGGCTTGGAAAAGCATTCTGGGGGACGGGAGTGGTGTGGTGAGGAGAGGTGGGGCGAGCAAAGCTAGCTTTAGAGAAAAGTGCATTTGAGTTGATCCACCCATACTCAGTGAGAATTCTGGTCTTTAGTGTATCCTTTTCTTAGCAATTTTTTTTTCGTCTGTCGTCAATATTCGCAAAGGTCGCAGCCGACTTTCTTGCCTTAATAATGGTAATTAGATATTGGCAAGTGCCCAGAGACTCGAAGCCGAAATCATCTATAAAAAGCAAGCAAAACTTGGCAACAATGTTGGTGCTTATAAAGGAACTTTATCGATTTGTTTATGTATCGTACGTTGTTTCTATATTTTTATATAATGTTCTTTCAAGAGAAGGCATAGGTTATTTATTTCCAAAACAACATACTGTCAAATTGAAGCGCACTGAAAGGTACCTTGCATATCCCCATCGTTTTTCTTTTGCATATTGAAAGCGTCGACCTAGAAACGAAAGAAACCTATTAATCCCGATACCCTGGGCCCACCAGGTTTTTAACATTATACCACAGGGGGTGCAAATCTACGGAGCACAGGACGCCGAGGCCAGATACAGTTCAAGAGACAAGGCGCGGGTTTCCGGTTCTAATTGGAGTCTCGCGTCCTGCATCGAATATAAGAAAACATTATTTTCCTTGTGAAAGCACACTGGCGCCTTCTACCAGTCTGTACTTACCCCACTTGCTAGTTCCAATTATGCAACGATCGAAGAATTCAAGGAATATGTGTGCTTCATTACGTTTCTCAACATCTGTACGCCTCGCGACAACTACAGGTCGAAATTACGTCGATAATTCTATGTAGTTCCTTCACCTGTTCTTCAACAGATCGAATCCTTCTCTACGACTTCACTAGAAGTCGATATCCATAGTTTCTGAGACTGGGCTGCAGTTTTGCGCTTTGACCAACCATTGGCATGTGGCTTGAAAATGGTCCTTATGCGCTGAACGCAAAATAGGGCTTTGGGCACAAATGACAGAGTGATTGATTGCTTGCGTGTATGACCGGTCTATAATAAAATTTCTTTAGCAGAGTACTCCCGACAGTTGATAATGGCGCTGAAAAAGTTAGTATAAATACGAGAATGTGTAATTAGCCAAGCGTTTCCGTTTTGTCAAGTGAACATAATAGCGCGCTTAAAACTCATATAACATGGTTCCCCACGTTTAATTTGGGAGAATTTTCTGAACTCATTTCCAGGACTGAGTCTCTTCCTTCCGCCGTGAATGGCGAGGCTTCCAAGGTCAAATCTCCACTACTACTCAGTGTCGTTCTTTAAGTAGAACGCTAAGTGCAAGTCATAAAAAAAGAAAAAATCTCATTGTCTCACAAAACCACCACTAAGAATCCCATGTGGCGACACCGCGGTTACTGGGTGTCTTCTTTTGATTAGCTAGCGTGTTAGTATTAAGTTTCCAAACCGAAGTTCATGAATAAATCAAGTTTAGCTTTTCAACGAAGCTCCATGTGAGAGCTGTTTTTCGAACAGCTGATTTGTTCATGAGAAAGAAAAATGCGAACGAGCTAACGAGGAAGTCTCGTCTCAGAGGAAGAGCACTGAAGAAAAAAAAAGGAAGAGGGGATGAGGAATACGTGAGTCTCTAATTGCTTCTTTATTAAAGGCGCTGAGTGGTTGGTTGTGACAAAGAAGATAATCGGAACAGAAATACAGGAGTATCTTGGTTGTGACATTACCATGCCTACTCCTAGAGCGTGGCTATACTGGAGCATTAAAATGTATAGACCTACCATGCTAAGACCAAGCACCCAACTCCTATGCCATGCACAGACAGCGATGATTAGTGTGTTTTCGTGTCTGCGTGTGCACTGGGTGTATGTGTCTGAAAAAAATATAGGGCACTAATTTGAGTCGTGCTAAGAGCGTACAAGCAATAAAGAAATACGCGAGCGAAACAGGAAAAAAATGTGATGAAATAAATTAAACTTTCAATGCCGCCGTTTCCAACAAAGTTCTAACAGGGTTCCTATTTAATTTTTTATCCCTTAGATGTCAAAGGAGGTTTCTTCGAGCAAACCTTACAAGTTCCAACTAAACAAATGCAGCTGAGAGTATACTTGGTTCTACCCCGAAAGCATTCACTGCGCTTTCGCGCTTGTTGAAAGGCGCTAAAGGAACCCATTTTTTGCTTTACGTGATATCAAATGCTATTGAAGCGTATACATCTGCAAATTAAACAACTACCAGCCTGTATTGAATCAGTGTATATTGTATATCCTGAAGGGTTAGGAGGTTGTTGTGTAAGTTCCTGAATACTGGCGAGTATTGTTAGGGTCTCGATAGTCGCTGTCGGAGGATGATCTATGTAAGGACCAAGGGTATGCTTCATTACCTCGCTGCAGCTCTCAATTGAGTAAACACCCGCTCTGAAGTTAGCTCGTGATGAATCTGTGTAGGCGGTCGTGGAATCAGTAGAATGAACATAATTGAAAAAGCGAGCGGAAAGTCAGCCTGAGTTAGTATCGGGTGCAACGTTTTTTGGAATGGGGTTTACTCTGAGGTTATCTGAGAGCGGAGAAGGAGGGGTAATGATAGGCATGTCGATAGGTTTTAGTGCAACTTGTTGAAGTATCCAATACAGGCTATACGCGCCATCCAGACGGGTCGCATTGCTGAAGAACTGCAAGAAGATCTACACCGAGCTCTCAACAAACTACGTCCCAACACTGTCGCACTGAGGTGGATTCCTGATCTCGCTGAAATCCCAGTTAACGACGTAGTGCTTCGCCTCGCCTGCGAACTGCAGCACCGGGCGCCTGGGGTTTCCTTTTTATCCATCCACGTGGGACGCTACTCTTCACTACAAAAAAGAAATGAACATTCACTATGACAACGTTAGGGAAACCCTTCGTACACTTCCTCTTCATGATTAATCCCTCACTACCACGCGAATGGACATACTTAGACGCATATGACTAAATGCACTCCTTACTCCTGCGTGATCATTTCTATACCAAATCAGACATTCCTCCGCATGCCCAAATTGTTCTGAACACTGTGCAAACTTAGAACACTGCATGTCTTCCTGCCCTGTTCTAATACAATCATCTCCCGTTCCACATCCTCCTCCCCCAACGTAGCGGGCATGGTTAGCCTCTGACCAGCTGAAAGACTAGTAACGGTTGAAATCTCCGCAAAAATAACGGCATAGCCGCTTCTTTATGAGACCGCAGATCGAAAATCCAACTAGGCGCTGTGGAGTCGCCTCCTTCCCTCTTGGCAGCAGCGGGACACCCCACGGGTCAGTCTTATCTCCCCTACTCTTCAACACCACTGTCATTCTCATGGCTCGCAAGCAGGAGCGCAACCCAAACCTCTACCACTCCTTTTATGCAGATGGCATTGCCTTATGTTCATGGACCGCAATGGGCAATGTCGGGACCATATAGAAACTATTTCAAGCAGGTGCGGACGCGGTAGCGGAGTGCGCCGCCTCTATAGGCTTTGCGTGCTTCTCTAAGTCTGAATTATTGCTACTCCTCTCGACCCTGAACCACAACAGGAATGAAAACTCCTCCGTACAAGTCGAGATCAATGGTCTACCAGTGCCAGAAGTTCAAAAGATACGCATCCTCGACATTTCTTATAGGACAACCGACGCAATACTGAGACCATTTCGAAACTAATAATCACGACATATCAAACCATCCGACAGATTAGAAGAACAGCCAACAAATTCCGAGGCATGCATGAACATGACCCGATGCAGCTGGTCCTTGCTTTCGTGATTAGTCTGATGGTTTCCTCCGTTCCCTACCTCTATTTCACAAAAGCGGAAGAGGAGGAGGTGCATGCACTAATATAACAGGCATACAAGTCGGCCTTAAATATCCGTCGCTCCAACGACCCATCTGCTACGCATGGGAGTACACAATGCAATACAAGAACTAACTGAAGTTCACCGCAGGGCCCAGATAGACAGACTCCCGTCCACGAAAAGAGGTTGACACTTTCTCGCGTCTCTAAAGATTCTTCCAACAGTGCATCCCGAACAACACCCACGCCATCCCAAAATACATCAGTGACAAACTCATAGTTCACCCTCTGCCCAGAAACGTACACCCAGTTCCCAACCAAGCCAGACGCGAAGCTAGTGCCAAGGCATTGCATAAAGCTCATGCAAACGACAAAGACGCGGTCTATGGGGATGCGGCAGAGTACATTCACAAGTCGGCCTACTCCTTCAATGTAGCGTCGCATGACCTCAAACACATAGCCTCATGCATGCTCAATCAAGACAACTTCACTTGATGCCGAAGAAGTTGCTGTAAATGGCATAATTCTCTACTCCAAAAATCTTTGAGGTGCAGGTAACTATCAGATCTCTATGAAGTGATGCTGACCAGAGTTATCATGAGTATATTTTAAATTCTTGTATGTATTTTGTCGCTTTTACCGATAGGCTAATCAGTCAACCGTGAATATCACTGCCGTCCTATATTCTCCTTTACGCACAGGAGTGGCGCACATGCTTAAGCTACGCACTACAAGTTACCGCTGAAAGCAGCTGTTGTTCCTCATTCCCCTTTGTGGCATCTCTTTCATCAATTCTCATTTTTTGCCAGCTGTCATTTTCATAGCGTTTGTTTAC
>JAJIZL010043199.1:0-39961 GCA_023969395.1 Amblyomma maculatum
CAGGACGTCATCCCAAGACCGGTGTTCAACATCCACGTACATGGACATCATGTCGGCGAGAGTTTTGTTCAGACGTTCTGTCAAGCCATTAGTTTGTTTATGGTAGGCGGTTGACCTGCGATGGGTAGTGCCGCTTAGTTGCATGACAGATTCCAGTAGCTTGGCAGTGAAAGCAGTGCCTCGGTCCGTTATTATAACTGTCGGGGCGCCGTGCCTCAGGACGATGCGTTCGATGAAAAATTTAGCTGCCTCGATTGGTGTACCGCGCTGGAGAGCCTTCGTTTCAGCGTAACGCGTGAGGTGATCTGTAGCGACAATTATCCACCTGTTGCCCGAATCATAAATTGGAAAAGACCCAACAGATCCATGCCAACTTGTTCGAATGGGTATCTTGGCACTTGAACAGGATGCAGTAAACCGGCCGGTTTCACAGGCGGTGTTTTCCGTCGCTGGCAATCATGGCATGTCCTCACGTAATGTCGTACTGCGGCCGCAAGGTTTGGCCAGTAATAACTCTTTTTAATTCGGGCCAGAGTTCGAGCAAACCCCAGGTGACCCGCGGTGGGCTCATCATGATGCCTGTAAGATTTCTTCGCGAAGAGACTCTGGTACGACGAGGAGGTAATCTCTTCCCGTCGGAGCGAAGTTGATCTTGTAAAAAACATTGTTTCGCATGCAAAACGATGAATGCGTTCTGGCGAAGAGACGGGGAACTTCTGTAGAGCGCGCTTCCAGAAAATTGATAAGTGGTACGAGAGCCGGGTCGTCACGTTGCTGCTGCGAAGCAGTGAGCGCGTCGACGGCTGCGATAAGGGGAAAGTCTGGTTCTTCATCTTCCCGCGCAGCCTCGACAGGTGAACGGGACAAGCAGTCGGCGTCGTTGTGCTGACGTCCAGACTTATACACGATGGTCATGTCGAACTCATGTAGCCGTAAACTCCATCGTGCAAGGCGTCCGGAGGGGTCTCGCAAGTTCGTTAACCAGCACAAAGAATGATGGTCACTCACAACCCGAAAGTGCCGGCCATAAAGATAGGGAAGAAATTTCATCACCGCCCATACAACATCCAGACATTCTTTTTCGGTGGTGGAATAGTTCGATTCGGCACGGGACAAAGTCCGGCTGGCGTATGCGATAACTCGCTCGGCACCGTCTTGCCACTGGACGAGTAGAGCGCCTAGACCCACGTTGCTGGCATCTGTGTGGACCAGTGTCTCGGCATTCGCATCGAAATGGGCAAGCACAGGTGTTGTCTGCAAGCGGTGCCGTAACTCGTTGAATGCCTTTTGCTCTTCGTCCGTCCAGGTGAAGGTGACATCATCCCGGGTGAGACGTGTCAACGGAGCGGCAATGCGCGAAAAGTTTTCTATAAACCTGCGGTAATAGGCGCAGAAGCCCAAGAAACGGCGAACTGTCTTCTTGTTACGTGGAGTAGGGAATTTGGTGACGGCTGTTGTTTTAGCGGGATCGGGACGAACTCCTCGATGGCTGACGACGTGGCCCAAGAACAGGAGCTCTTCATAGCCAAAGTGACACTTTTGTGGTTTTAACGTGAAGCCGGCAGATCTGATAGCCCGTAGCACAGCGGAGAGACGTTGGAGGTGTTCCTCGAACGTTGGTGAAAACACAACAACGTCGTCCAGGTAGACTAGACACATCTGCCATTTAAGACCAGATAGAACTGCGTCCATCATTCGCTGGAATGTCGCTGGAGCGGAGCACAATCCGAAAGGTAGGACTTTGAATTGATAAAGTCCGTCGGGCGTGACAAACGCTGTCTTCTCGCGATCACGTTCATCGACTTCGATCTGCCAGTAACCGCTCTTAAGATCAAGCGATGAAAAGTAGCTCGCGTGGCGCAACTGGTCTAATGAGTCATCAGTGCGTGGCAGCGGGTAGGCGTTTTTTTTTGTGACCTGATTGAGCTTACGATAGTCCACACAGAACCTTAAACTTCCGTCTTTCTTCTTAACGAGGACAACAGGCGAAGCCCAGGGACTCCTCGATGGTTGTATGACACTCGGTAGGGGTTCTGTCGGACTGTTCGGGTGCGGTCGTCGGTTATTATGCGGTGCTTGGTCAAGGGCGTCTGTTTAACCGCGGAGGCGGATGAGAAGCAGTCTTGAAACTGAAAGAGTAGCCCGAAGAGTCTGTCCTTCTCTGCCGGTGATAGAGCGGGATTCACATCAGGGTCGAAGTTGGGCGTTTGGCTGGCAGACGTGTTGGTCTCAAGAACAAAGCAGTCGTGGGCTGCTTCTGCGACACCTTCAAAGTAGGCTACCGTGGTGCCTTTAGCGATGCGTTGCCGTTCGTTCCCAAAGTTCGTAATCAGCACGTGAGCAAGACCATTAGTCAGATGAACTATACCGCGTGCAACAGACTCCATGATGTAACAGAAGCTCTGTGTTCTGTTCGGCAACGCCGGCAGCACAGGACTGGTCGTTGCACCTGTCTGTGACGAGAGCAGACGAAAGTGGCGGCATAGATACATCCGCGTCAACGATGCGTAAAGGTGCCTGGCGTCGTTCGGAGTCAGCGGTCGTCGTTGCAGGCGTCGAAAACGTGACAGTACGGCGAGGAACATTATTAATGGCCCCATACTCACGTAAAAAGTCCATGCCGAGTATGAGGTCCTTGCAGCAGTGCGGCAGGATAACAAAAACGGCTACAAAGGCTGAATCGGCGATGGCTACTCGGGCAGTGCATCGTCCGATCGGCGTCATAAGGTGACCGCCAGCAGTACGAATTTGCGGCCCCAGCCATTCAGTTTTAACCTTGGAGAGCCGATCTGCGAAATTCTTGCTTATTATTGAAAAGTCTGCTCCGGTGTCTAACAAAGCGGTTACTGGGTGTCCGTCGACGAGAACGGAAAGGTCGGCGCTGACAGCGTAATTGGCTTGAGGTTGATTTGGAGTTTCGGGTTCATGCGGCGGCGGAGGCATCGTAGTTACATCATCGGGCTGAGTCGTCACGGGAGGGTCTTCGGGACATTGATTCCGTTCGTCAGCAACCTGCCCCCCTGAGGTCGCCGCCTTCAGTTTCCCCGGTGTGGGCTTGGCGACCGGCGCCTCGGCACATCATTAAACTCACGGCGGCCGGGTGACGAGTAGCGCACGGGAGAAGACTGTGTACTGTCGCTCGAAGTGGTTGCACGGGTTGCCAGATATTCTTCGATTTCTGGAGGGCGTTCGCCGACCCGGGGACGCGGGGAATCACGAGCAAAACCCCGAAGACCGAGTTCCCGGTATGGACAACGACGGTACAAATGGCCGGGTTCTCCGCAGTGGTAGCACAGCGGCCGTTGGCGAGGAGTGCGCCAGACGTCTGCCTTCCGAACGGGTTGCTGCATGACGGGGCTCTGCTGGGATGGCGGCTGGTAGAACAGTGGCTGAGGAGCGGACGGCTGCATGACGAGGATCTGCTGGGATGGCGGCTGGTAGGACGGTTGGTAGAGCGGTGGCTGCAAAGTGGGCGGCGGCGGTGCTTCGAAACGAAGCTGTTGAGCAGGAGGCACCGCAGGCCGACGAAGAGCCGCTGCGTAGTGCATAGAACGTGGCTCCGACAGTGACTCAGGCGGTGACAATGTTTGACGTATTTCTTCCCGCACGGCTTCAGTGACAGCCACGGCAGTCGGGTTTGGTGATCCAAGATTGAACTTGAGGAGCTCCTCGCGAGCTACCTCGCGGATCAGCTCACGCAGAGAGTGATTGTCAGTAGACCAGTTCAATGTGGCCACACTGCTGAAGGGCTGACCACAGGCAGACTCCGTGCGCCGGTATCTTTGCTGCAGGGCTCGCTCAATGAGGGTAGCTTCATTGATGAAGTCTGCGACGGTTTGAAGTGGACTCCGAACCAGACCAGCGAAGAGCGGTTCTTTTACGCCCTGCATCAGGTGGCGCTACTTCGCTGATTCCGTCATGTCGGGATCAGCCCGTCGGCAAAGACGCGTCACGTCCTCGGCGAACATGGCCACACTTTCGTTAGGTAGTTGCACACGAGCTTCTAGGAGGAGGCGTGCGCGATCACGGCGGTCGTGGTTGGCAAAGGTTTCCCGCAGATGCTGGCGAAAGGAATCCCAGTTTTGAAGACTGGCCTCCCTATTCTCATACCACGTTTTAGTACAGTCTTCAAGCGCGAAATATACATTGCGCAGCTTCTGAGCCGGGTTCCACTGATTAAATTGCGCCACTCGCTCGAACTGGTCGATCCAGTCGTCGACATCTTCCCCAGTACCGCCATGGAAACTGGGGGGCGTACGAGGCTGCTGAAGCAGAAACTGATGCTGACTTGCCTGGGCCATTGCAGAAGTCTCTAACTGCTGGTCAGCTGGCGTCGGTTCAGGTAGAGGAGCGAATTCCGGCGCAAGACCCCGGCGGCGACGGCTGCAGCGATGAACGGGTGTATATACGAGCGGAAGCCGGTTGGGACTCGATGAGCGGCTGCGAGAGGCCCGAGACATGTAGTTCAAGGCCTCACCTCCACCAGTGTCACGTAGCCGTTTAGGCCCGCAACCAGAAGGTTGGGTTTTAACGGGGGTTGAGCTAGCAGACGCAGAAGAGCAGGCTCGGAGCACCGAGAGACGGCTGCAAACTTCAGCTTCTTCTCGAACGCCACGGGGCCCTTCTTCGAGTCCGCGCACGAGACTCTCGATGAGCAGCCGCCTAGCGGCTGCTGTTGCACACGCTACAATATCGACTGCGTCAGTCAGGGAGGTCTTCCTTCCTCTCCCAGTGCATTTTGATTGACAATCTTAATTTACACAGGAATTAATTGCACTGTTTGCGATGCAAGTTTCGTTGCCTTGCGAGTGCGGCCTCTGATTCCCTTGCGTCAATCTCCCTCGAGATCCTTCTCGCCAGGCAGTTTTCCGCTGAGGTTGCTTTCTTAATTTTCTTCTCTCGTGAAGGCGGCGAGCCCCGGTGGGCTCTCTGAATTTGGTGGTGCTTGCGTGCTTCCGCCACTGATCCCAGGCGCGGAGTGCGTACTGCCAACTCGGATAGCCTCTGCCTGCCGGGCAGCCAGCGTCTCGGCTCCGCTATATGACGCCTTCCAGGCGCCCGTCTACTGCTCCCCCCCCCTCCTCCACTCCATTGCTTTTCACTGTGGGGTGGCATCCAACCGTAATCACGTGGGCGGACGCACCACATGTATACGCAGGCAAAACCGCCCTCGTGGGAACCCCCCCCCCCCCCGCCGTGCACGGGGTGATCCAACCGAGCACACGACAGGACTGTAATGCCAACGCATTTGAAATGTCCATGAGCAGCGCATCAGCACGCGTAATGCAAATGCGGGAAACTAATATGATATCATAAGTAAACGGAATTCGTTCCAAGACAGACTCAGGTGGAGATGAGGAATATCATGGGTTTAATGCGGCCGTAGCTGACACAGGGTCGCACTCAGTGTGACTTGCAACACCCACCAGTGTGACCGCAGCCGAAATGCTGGGTGTATCACCCTGGTTTCGCTTCTGTCACTCTGGTGGCCATTTACACCACGTGACTCTGATTAATTCTCCTGCCCTTTTCCGTATATGTTGTGCACGTTTTACTTAATAAGGATTAGTTGTAAGTACTGTTTCCTGTTATTGCTTTGTTTCGCCTTCGGGCAACTTCATTCGCGCTGCTTTATTCATATCTTACTGGACCAACTAACCGAGAAAAATTTCTGCCTAGGTTTATTGCTCAATAGGTAAAACAAATAACATCAATAGAGGAAGCTAATGCATTAAAGAATTGTGTTGCCGCCTTGTGCCACTGATCGTCGCAACAGAAAGAAACTAAAAGCAGCGATTAAAACACTGACAGTATACCGCACATAAGAGAAGGGGTCCAAAGCGCAATGACTCCAATGATCATTGTGTAGCAGTGTAGGCGGAAAGCGAAGGGGGATGTCTTGCCATAGTGTTAAAAAGAGCGTATGACAGCGGAGTTCTTTCTTTTTTTTTTTCAAATGTCATGGGCTCGGCCAGTGTGCAGTGTAAGACATGCAGTCAGTTATGTCCGCTTTATTCATGATTAGTGCTCCCAGTATTTGCGACAAAATGGCCAAATTTCCCCTTCCGATTGCTGTTCTGCATCGTTACGCCATAATAAATGCAGCTGATCGTTTCAGAAAGGTTGAGCTACGCGAATAAGCCCCATCTTTACCGATACCTGAACACACTGCGTTTGTCCTCACAGCATGCCAAGAGTATAAGTGGCTGCAGCAAAGACGGAGACACAATAACTTTTGTTTTTGTTGTCCGCTGCCAGAGCTAAAAAGTTTATCCCAGCTAGCCGCACAGCAGACCACAGGTGCAGGGAGACGTAGGAGTGGGGGTGTTTCGGTGTCAAACATCCCGAACTTTTCTTATCGCTGTCTCCCCAATCACGGTGAGAAATTTCGCAGCGCAAAAGAAGCGTAGACACAAGCGTGAGGAACGCACAAGACAGGACAGGTGCTACCCCTGTCTTGCGGAAGTTTTTCAGACATTTTTTTCCCTACCGGCTGCGTGTAGCTACACCCGAAGAAATATTTCTAGCTAAGACACTGGAAGACGACTAAAGGTATTGCATGCTACCTTTGTGTCGTAGTGCCTAGTGTGTCGCGTGCAAACATGAGTACACTTTAGAGACTTTTCGTATAGCGTACGCACGCAGATAAATAGCGCACACCAAAAATATCGTGACGCGCACTCATAATCATCATCAGCCTGATTATACCCACTGCAGGGCGAAGGCCTCTCCTATATTTCTCCACTTAACCCGGTTCTGTGCTAGCTGCATCCACTTGACCCCTGCGAACTTCTTAATCTCATTCGCCCACCTAACTTTCTGCCTCCCCCTGCTACGCTTTCCTTCCCTTGGAATCCAGTTTGTTACCCTCAGCGACCATCAGTTATCCTCTCTTCGCACTACATGTCCTGCCCATGTCCATTTCTTCTTCTTAATTTCCACTAGAATGTCGCTAACTTGAGTTATTTCTCTGACCCACTCTGCACGCTTTCTATCTCTTAATGTTACCCCTACCATTTTTCGTTCCATAGCTCTCTGGGTTGTCCTCAACCTAAGTAGAACTCTCTTGGTTAGCCTCCACGTTTCAGCCCCATAGGTGAGTACAGGTAAGATGCAACTTTTGTATACATTCCTCTTGAGCGATACCGGTAAGCTGCTAGTCATAATCTGCGAGTGCTTGCCAAATGCGCTCCATCCCAATCCTATTCTTCTTGTTATTTCCTTTTCATCGTCCGGATCTGCGGTTACTACCTGTCCTAAGTAGACATAGTGGCCTACTAGTTCCAGTTTTCCGCTACCTAATGTAAACTGCTGTTCCTTCCCGAGGCTGTTGAACATTACCTTAGTCTTCTGCATATTGATTTTCAAGCCTACCTTTCTACCTTTCCTGTCTAGGTCATCAATCATTATTTGCATTATTTGCGTGACGCGCATTGCGCATGCGCTATACGATACCCGAGACCGAGCTCTTTCATACGATCAGTTAGCGTACGTCGAAACTTGACTTTATTGTGCCCGGCCCTCACGTACGATAAGAGATCAGCGTCGACAAGATGGCTGCGTCCAAGCCACCTGCTTCAAATGAATTTGTCTTCGTTACCGCATTTTTGGGCGCGCTGCCGCCTATAAATGGCATTCATGGTCTTCGCGTTGCCTCGTGTAACATTTACCTCAAATAATTAGTGAATAATTTGCTCTGTCTTTTATTTTGCACGGCGGCAGCGCAGTCCCTAAGCCTGACGAGTAGCGTTCTTTTGTTGGCATGTGCTATGAAGTGGATTGCTTTGGCTTGACTGCATGTGCTATGAAGTGGATCGCCTTGGCTTGACTGCTTGCACGCGTGTATTCGTAAATAAAAACCATGGTTGATTTTTTCAGTCGTCGCGTGTGCGAGATGGCAGCTTCCGCGAATGCAGCACAGCGACAGCCAGCTCCTCGTCTGTGGTTTGTAGCCGTAGAAGATTTAGCGCTACTTCGAGAAGTCAACGCTGAAAACCCTGAAAACTGCCGCAACAAAACAACTGACTTAAGTCCCGGTGCGGTTTGGGTAGTTTTGGCTTGCGAATAAAACAGAAAAGCCTGAATGTGTTTTCTTTTTTTAAGTCTAGATGTCGCCACCGTAGTTTGCGTTCGCGCTTCTGTACGGCCAACTAAAAGCGCCGATGCAACACACGGAGTAACGTCCCATAATTTGCTGGCGTTTGTCGTACGAAAGCATTCATACGCTATACTAAAAGTCTCTTTTGTCAAATACCGGGGGAACTTAGCGTCACTGAAGGGTTCGTAAAACGTTTCGACAGAAAACCTCCCGAGACGCACGGGTGCGCGAGATCCTCTTGATCGTCTCCTCCGGAGGAACCACGTGTTCCGCTTGGAGCCGGCCACCGCTGTCGGCCAACGAACCTGCGAGATTTCATGCCTGCTGTCTGCGAAAGAAATCTCCGATAACAGAACATGAATGAAACCAATACAGGGTGCTCGTTTCAGCTAAGCAAAGGAACTGCATCGTTCCATGGTGTCTGCAACAAGACGAAAGGTCATTTTGGACACTTGATATACATTGAGCTCAGGGCACCAAAAGCGCTTCACGAATGCCAGCGGAAGATTAAGCAGGAATGAGCACTGCTCGCAAATGAACATTTTACTCTCAAGACCGATTCCAACCAAACCAAACGAAACAACGACTTGATTCTCGGCAGTGTTAAAAGAGAATGCTAAAGATGCCAATGGCAAAACTTGCGGAATAAAAAGGCGGCGGTAAATGTGCTATCGCACCTTATTTTAAGGTGAGGTATAAGAGTCCTCCCAGTTCTCCAGGTGTATTTTCACTTTCTACCTTTGGATCCGTGGTCTGGCCCACACACCTGGATCGAGATCGTAAAACGTGCTAACGGTGTTGTCATCGTCGTGCTGGTGACCGCTCCTATAGGCTGCGACAAGCGACACTGCCACCAGTGCCGCCATTAGCAGCGGCAGCAGGAACACCAGCACCCGAGCCAGCTGGACGCCGTCCGCCCGGCGCTGCCGGCTGTCCCTCCTGCAGGCAACAGTAATGTTTAGAGAACACTGCCTTATACTGTGTCCTTGTTTTTCGTTGCCCTGCGTATGGAAAAATACAAATGCTACAACTCGTCGAGATTAGCATTCTTGCATATTCCTGAGCTGTGAGTATTCCTCACAGTGGAACAAAGGAGGCACGCGTCCTTGGGCGCCGTTTACACAGTGCAGGCCTCATGCAGCTGACCTGGTTCTGCAGTGCACGGACTTCCGGCGTGACCGGACACGCGGTGCTATAGATGGACAAGTGCCTCATAGATACTAACAGCCACCTAAATGGAAAGAACTAGAGGGTAGTGGTTTTGATAATATTGAAGTTAAATAATTCCAGTGTTGTGGGCGCCACTCACGACAGCGCCCCAAGCGGCAAGCTAACCAGGCGAACCGCCGGGAGACCCCGGCATGGGCGACCGCGCCAAGCAGAGCGCAAACGGGCGCCATTACCTGATGTATAAATAAACAGTTTAGCTTGTTATACCGGCTACGTCTACCACATGGTGGCAGCGGCGGGATAATCAACGCAGCGGGACACCCGCCGAGAAGGACAGCGAGCTCAACGTAAGCGGCCGCCGCGTCATGCCAGACACTCGCGACGCGAACGAAGAGCGCGCGGGCGGCACTTCGAGAGTGACGTTCAACCCGCTCGCCGTGGAACTGCCGACAAAGCTCGATTTCCGCAAACCCGAAGATTGGACACGATGGCACCGCAGGTAGGAACGCTACCGACCCATCTCCGGTCTGGCAGGAAAGGACGAGACGACGCAAATCAACACATCACTCTATGTCACGGGTGAAGAAGCGGAGGACATGCTCGCTGCTTTGAAACTGACAGACGAACAGATGGCATCATACTCCGACGTGGTGAGTGCTTTTGAAAAGCATTTCCTACCTCGAAAGAATGTCATCTATGAGAGAGCGCGATTTAACTCTCGGAAACAAGAGCAGCATGAAAACGTCGACGCATTTGCGACTGAACTGTTCAAGATGGCCGAAAGATGCGATTACGGAACTCTCAAAGACGAACTGATTCGGGACAGGCTCGTGGTCGGCTTGCGAGACGTAAAACTCAGCGAGAGTCTGCAGCTTGAGGCAGCACTCACTCTCGAAAAGGCAATCACAGCTGCCCGCAATTCAGAGAGCGTGAAACTTCAACACAAGGAAATTCGCTCCATCGAACAGCCAGCTCTCGACATGGGAGAAGTTAGCGGCCAGACAAACGTCAAAACTCGCCGGAACGAATCGATGCAACAGTCACCTGGCGCAACACTGAAGTCCAAGAAGCAGTCTTCATCATTAAAGGATTAAAAGAACCGCTGCTCAGTCGACCAACTATATAATTACTTGGGATTCTACAGCGCCCTCTTGAGTTAGACGAAACAATCCCACAATGAACTGATGTCCCCAGCTTCTTGGTGTCATACCCAAAGGTAACGTCTGGACTTGGAGTCATGAAGACTGAGTACCGCATCAAAGTAAAAAAGGATGCTGAGCCATACGCAGTCAGTTATCCTAGGCGCGTGCCTAGGCGTGCCTCTTCCACTGCTTCCACTTGTGAAGAAAGAACTAGAAAGGATGGAAGACTTGGGAGTCATCCAGAAGATCGAGCGAGCAACCGAGTGGTGTTTTCCAATGGTTGTCGCACGAAAAGAGAACAATGAGCTGCGCATCTGCGTGGACTATAGTCAACTCAACCAAAAAATAATACGCGAACGCGTGCTCATGCCTACGGTGGACGAGTGTCTTGCAAAATTAGCAGGTGCAACAGTTTTCAGCCGCCTAGATGCACGAGCAGGGTACTGGCAGGTTCCACTGTCCAAGGACTCTCGCGAATACACAACCTTAATCACACCAGTTGGCAGATTCCAGTTCCAGAGGCTTCCCTTCGGAATCTCCACAGCGCCAGAGTTCTACCAACGAGAAATGCTCCGTGTGCTCGAATGACTAGATGGTGTCAGTTGTCTACAAGATGACATGATTGTCTCAGGGAAGACAACTGAGGAACACGACACCAACCTACTGCTGGTGCTGAGGAAGCTGGAAGATGCAGGTGTTACCCTCAACATCGACAAGTGCTGCTTTCGACAAACAGAAGTAACATTCTTAGGACACGTCGTAAATTCAACAGGAGTCAGCGCCGACCCGGAAAAGGTCGGGGCCATAGTCCAGCTCGACCCACCATGTGATGTGTCAGAAGTCAGGTCTTTGTTGGACTCTGCAAACCACCTAGCGAAATTTCTTCCAGAGCTAGCAGACTTTACGAAGCCTCTCAGCGACTTGCTCCACCAAGACGCCGACTGGCACTGGGGCCCAGCTCAGCAGCAGAGTTCTGACAAACTCAAGCAAGCTTTAAGCAGGACACCGATTCTCACTCACTACGATGCTCAGTGGCCTCACACAGTGTCTGTGCATGCTTCCTCATACGGTCTTGGGGCTGTACTTCTACAGCAGTCGCATGAAAAGCTCCTACCGGTGGCATATGCATCACGCTCCCTTACGGATACAGAACAACGATATGCCCAAATCGAAAAGGAGGCACTGGCAATCACATGGGCTTGCGAACATTTCCGCAAATACCTGCTGGGATCAACATTTCACGTGGAAACGGACCACAAGCCGTTAATACCGCTGCTGACGACTAAACGACTTGACGAGCTGATTCCTCGCCTTCAACGTTTCAGGATGCGCCTTTTGGAGTATGACTACACCATGTCCCACACTCCCGGCAAAAAGCTGTACACAGCTGACTTTCTGTCCCGGAAGCCATCTGGGAAACCAACAGACAAGGAAAGAACTCTCGAGAGTGCAGTGCGCGAGTTTGAAGAATTGGCACTTGAACAGCTCCCTGCTTCAAACCAAATGCTGGACAGAATCAGGGCAAGCATCCAGTCAGACGAAACACTTTCCAGGGTGGTTACCTTCTGCACTACATCATGACCAACTGTGCATGGGCTGTCATCTGACCTGAGAAGGTACGTCGAGGTGGCTAGTGAGATTTCGCTCGTTGATGGTCTGCTATTCAAAGGCGACAGAATAATCATCCCGCCAGACATCAGAGTAGAGGTTCTGGAAAAACTCCATGCAGGCCACTTGGGCACAACGAGGTGCCGAGCGAGGGCAAGAGAATGCATATGATCGCTAGGCATAAGCAAGCACATTGAAGACTACGTGGAAAAGTGTCCAACTTGCAGAGAGCACAGAAAGCCAGAAACAGAATCCCTGATTCTACTAACCCCATTGTCAGCACACCCTTGGGACACAGTCGGCATTGATCTCTTCACGCTGGAGGGGAAATAGTATGTTGTAGTAGCAGACTACTACTCCCGATTGTTCGAGCTAGAACAGCTGCCGAGGACAGCTACAAAAACATAGCCCTAGTCTTGGAGCCAATGTTTGCACGGTACGGTGTTCCACGGAAAATACGCACAGACAACAGGCCGCAGTTCACTTCCACAGAGTTCAAAGAACTAGTGCATCACTGGGAAGCCTCACACACAACCTCAAGCCCTTACTACCCGCAGAGCAAAGGTATGGCTGAGGGGGCTGTGCAGACAGCAAAGCAGCTTTTGAGGAAGTCTTCCAACATACACGAAGCGCTGCTTGCCTACAGGGCCGCACCCAGCGTGGAAGGGTTTTCACCAGGAGAACCCTTAATAGGTTGGTTGGTTGGTTTGTGGGGTTTAACGTCCCAAAGCGACTCAGGCTATGAGAGACGCCGTAGTGGAGGACTCCGGTAATTTCGACCACCTGGGGTTCTTTAACGTGCACTGGTCGTCGTCTGAACACCACAGTACCAACCACTTCGAAGCTGCTGGCACCGAAGCGGGACGACAGCGAATTCGGACAAAATGATGGAGCCTACAGAGCTCGTGCAAAACGATCATACGACACCCGGCCCAAGGTACGGAGCCGAGAGCGCTTTCCACCAGGCGCAGCGGTGCGCATCCTCGCTGGAGCTGCATCACACGGCGTGGTAACACAGCCAACATCAGAACCAAGTTCCTACGTTGTACAAACCGACAGAGGACAAGCAAGACGTATAGCAAGACACCTGCAACCGTTGCAGGACACGAGCACCACAAGAAGTGGACGTGTTTGTAAGCGACCAAAACGCCTGGACCTGTGAGATCAAACCTTTCAAGAAAGGAAGGTGTTGTGGGCGCCACAGACGACAGCGCCCCAAGCGGCAAGTTAACCAGGCGGACCACCGGGAGACCCCGGCATGGGCGACCGCGCCAAGCAGAGCGAAATCGGGCGCCATTACCTGATGTATAAATAAACAGTTTTGCTTGTTGTACCGGCCACGTCTACCACAGCCAGAAACACCGGTGAGGTCTGAACAAGCGACGTTCGTACGTCATGCATACTATGTTCTGCAGAACTGAGCTGTGGAGATGGCGCCGGTCTAAGTAGTTAGTGGGACAAATGCCTCCGGCACACCCGAATAATTTCATCTTTTTCACCAGCATTGGTGGCCACTAGCAAATAATCCTTATGGGCCGACAAGGTTGTCACGTGGTAGTGACGAGGCCGTGGGCACAAAAGAGCAGACAGGCATAATAGAACTCGAATCACCTCTTTACAGGGTTGAGTTGCTCCCGCAACTTGGCGGCGACGTCACTGTTCGTCGGACTAAGAATGGTTGTTGCATTCGTCGGTGCTCAATTTAAATAGGGCGAAGAACCATGTAGATAGTCGGCCGAAGGAACCTGGAAACGTCTCGAATGATACAGAAACAGCTGTAATTCACTGTGATTACCCGGGAAAAATATCGGCGCATCTCGCTCTAAAGGAAAGTGATAAAGCCGCGTCTCGCGACAGCGAGCATGAACAGAGTACAGTATCGATCCGTGTGCTAGGATCAGAGTAACAAGTCTGCCTGCTCGCAACTGTTGAAAAAGAAAAAAAAATAGCGATTGGAAATATTCGGGATAAGGTCATGGCAGCCGGAGGACCAACGCACTAGGGACGAAGGACGTATGGCTTTATCCTAAACGAATCCTAAATTAGAACGTAATGGCCTGTCATGTGCGATAAAGCTTCAGAAGTAGCATACCACGCACATCACATGTATACAGGGCTGTTGAATGTCCCGATTTTGTGTATGAAACGTCCAAGCCAATTTGGTGTAGGGAATTACAATATTGCCTTTCTAAATTGTATGGCATTAACTGGAAAGTCATGCGTCACATGATGGTGTAAATTTTATGAAAGGTCTGTATTGATATTCCGGATCGCACATCAGACAGAGAGAAAGAGAGTTGGAACCGCCAGAATTCAGTAGCCACAAGTCTGGCGGCATTTCTTCGTGAGAATGGAACAGGAATACATACTGATGAGTCGTCATATACTGCTTTCGTCGTGGCCTCTGCCCGTGAAACGACAACGCAGCTCTCAGGCATCAATTTGTGGTCAACGACAAGCTGCTTCTGAATCCGCGATGACTTCATCGATTGCAGTGCAGTGCGACAGTCAGTGAAGACGACCCGTTAAGCAGGGTGCTGTTGCAGAATATTGTAGAGAAGTTAGCTTAGTAGCCATAGCCGATATGCGGTGATTTAGTGTCGCCGATGATGTGGTTCGCGTTGATGGCATCCAGACACCAGTGACTTCGGACTATAGGGTGACAGAGCCATCAGATGTGGCAGTGCGCAGTGCAGAGGTATTTAAGTGCAAGTCAAGGGACGTGGATTTTGCTCTTAATGATGGGTATAGTCATTCGAATTTGCCATGAAGCAAAACCTCCAGGATGGTAAAGATGAGGTGACTGCGCGCTGGTATTGCGTCGGAAGAAGACTGGAGACAAGTCACACTGCTCTCCGTGAAGTGGATGGCTAGATTCACGGACCACGAACTGCAGCTGGGCACGAAGCACCTCCTGCGGTGACAGCACTGATAAGGATAGAGGCCTGCTCTCTGCAAGAATACCCAGTGTGGAGGTGTTTTTGAGAAGACCGAGGCAGACTGTCAAGGCTTTAGCTTGCATGGCTTAAGCAGCGTTATGTTTGCGTGCGAGAGGTCCTGGACAGCAGAGAGGCTATGAACACTTGCAAAGTCTCCATATGAGGTTACAGCGAAGAGCCTGTAAAACAGCCTCTTTTGGTAGTTGAGAGCGTGCATGAAAGGTGGAGACATATGAGGACAATTTGATCTTAAGCTGTTGAACGTGTAGTGACCACGAGAGGGGCTTGACCTAGATCTTTTTGGCTCTAGAGAAAGGGGTTAAAATGACGTGTAATGTGAACGAAATGTGGGTGCATTTCTCACATTTTTAAATATATCATTGATCTGGCTTAAAGAGAAATGTTTTCTCTTAGACGAAATTCGAGCCCACTACTTGTTTAGCAAGCCGGGTATGCTATGGATTAAGCCATGCAAAGTATTTATGTATTTATTCAAATAACTCACAGGCTCCTTGTGCATAGGAATATTGTGTGAGTGGGTCATACAAATGAAGTAACTAAACGTAAGAGCAAATACAACAAATAAAAGAAAACGTTACACAATGGTTACCCGAAAGTATTAAGCACAAGACAGTAAACGGAGAGAAGCAGTTATACAAAGTTTAAAATAAGGCTACATAGGACAAAACATAAGTATCAGTTGAAGCTAACAAGAGGGTAATAATGTGGATTTTATACAATGTGAAAAAGTTATTGTTTCTAAAAGCGCCTAGACCAATTATTAAGCAATGCTGTCAGGTATTATTTCCCTGAACGCTGCAGTATCACTGATATTAGTAACGTCGTCAGGAAGGTTATTCCAGAGGCTTATGGCACATGGGAAGGCAGACAAGTTAAATGCTTCAGTACGACCGCAAATGATTGTGAAGCTATTGTGATTCTGAAGGCGATGAGATGTACGGCATGGCTGTCACAAAGGCAACGTGTTTGCATGAGGACTGTATATCATTTTATGAAATAAAGAGAGAAGTGAGATTGTTCGACTTGATTCTAAAGATGGAATAGATAACGATAACTTGATCTTAGTCACACTGGAATGATGGTTATAATCGCGAGCGATGAAGCGCGCAGCGCGTTTTTGTACAGACTGAAGACAATGTATTAAGTATTCTTGATAAAGTACACTTGCACAAACTGCGAGCAAGCGGGATTAATAAGCATTTCGAGTGATCTTGCACACAAAGTGCACGACTGTATACTAATAGTATATACCGATGATGTGTGTATTTGGAGAGAAGCGCCAGCATGTGATGGTCTCCAGAACCTCCACGATGCGAAGGGCGGCGCTGGCCCAAAAGCTGGCGCGTTAGTGGTAGAAAGAATTAAGTGCGCCTTTTGTACACGGACATGTTTCTATCTCGTCATACCAATAACACGGAGCTGAACCCCCCCCCCCCCCCCCCCCGCCCTAGAGTTTTCATTCATGAAGATACAAACAGCATTAGGCTAATTATTCGAATTATGGTTGGATGCCGACCGCGGCGGCTGAATTTCGAGGGAGCCGGGATGGAGAGCCGTCTGCGTGCAATTCGATTACAGTGCACGTTAAAGATCATCAGGTTGTCGAAATTGCTCCATAACCCTCTTGTACGGCACCTCTTTCTCTTTTTCCACTTTCACTCCCACTTTGCTCCCTTCCCGTACGGTGCGGTTCAATTGTTAACAGAACAAGTGTGACAGATACTGCGCCTTTCCCTTTCCATAAACCAATTACTATTAATGTGTACAAGGCATCGATTCGTGTCTGCCAAAAACATTGATCCCTTGCACCTAGCGGTTTGCGACAAATTGTGCGTAAACTTCCGAAAGTGTTCTTTTGAAAAAGAAAAAGCTGAAGATCAAGCCTCTAAAACTTACTTTTCCGCTCGCATTGGCCAAGGAAAGCGATTAGACATTTTTGATGTTGCTAATACCAAAGCGAAATATATATATTTTTTCAAATCTAAAAAATTCCTAGTTAGCAGATTGAAACACCTGAAAGATTGAAACTTCACAATACTCCTCATTTCCACACGACATAACCACAGAAAATGATAGAAAAACGTTTTTTATATTGCGAATACGTAGGTTCTGGAAGCGTAAATGAAGTGCTCTGTCAAAAGAATGCAAACTTGAACAATGCTGCGCGCATCTTGAGAATGATCACTCGCTTCTTTGCCCATTCAAATCTTGATTAAGGAAGATTCTGTTATCTTTTGTTTCGGGTAGCAATGGCAGCTTGCGCCAGGTTTCCTCCTTACCTCCGGGTACAGAGCAGTAACGGACTGTCGCAACAGCTTAAATAAACTTCAGCAGCCTCAGTAATGATGAAAGATCGAAAAGTGTAAGGCTGGCACTCTTTATCAACCAAAACTACATAAATGAACAGGATAGCTAAGCGGGAGAGTTGGGATACATTTTCCCCGTTTGTTCGCACTGTTTTTTGGAAACAAATAAACAGGACTATAAGCTTTTAAAACGCACAGATTCAATCGAGCTGCTGCTTCGCTCCCAATATTTTTTTTCTACCCAAGGAGAGTGCGGGAATTCCCATCTTATGTGGTCGAGGGTCCCTCTCACCCCCCAATCACTACATCTGTCATGGTTTCTCGTCTTGGGGTACACATGGTACGCCAAGATCGGATTCATGAACATATTAGTTTGCAAGCGCCTCCATGCAGCAGATTCTTTCTTATTCAATTTTGTGCCTCGTGGGGGTGCCAGCCTATGTGCCAATCGATAATAGTTGATTGTTTTCCCATAACTTAGCGACCGCTCCTCGTTACCCCCGTCTTCGGGGGGTCTCATGGCTACCCGGAAGTAGAGCGCTCGAGCTAGCTCATGGGCCACCTCGTTACCAGGGACGAGAGCGTGCGCGGGTGCCCAGATTATCTAAATTTTCCCGTTCAGTGGTTATTGGCTAAGGATATTTGCCGTCTCTGGCGAGATCCTGCCTTTTCCAAACTTTTGAATGACAGTCTTACTGTCGTTTATGATAAATTCTGATTTTGTTCCTGCGCAAGCTAAAGCGATCGCCACTTCATCCGCAGCCTCTATATTGCGTCCCCGGATAGCCGCAGAGGGAACTCGCGCTCCTCGGCCGTTTACGACCGAAGCGACCGCCGCCCCGGTATGGCCTCCGGCCGCATTAACGTAGGCTACCTCACTGTCATCCATGTTTCCGAACCTTAGCTTTAAGGCCTAAGCTCGCTTCTCCCTTCGAACCCGACCTCGGCGGCTGCGTTTCGATGGAGGCGAAACGAAGAGGCGTTCTTGCGATGTCAGCGCCCGTTAAAGATCCCCAGGTGGTCGAAATTACTCCGTAGCCCTCCACTACGACTCCTCTTTCTCTCTTTCCACTTTCACTCCCACCTTCCTCCCTTCCCTTACAGCGCGGTTGAGGTGTCCCCAAATATAAGTGAGACAGTTACCGCGTCTTTCCCTTTCTATAAATCAATGAATAAGTCAATAACCCAGGTACTCCGGCACAGTAGTCGGCCGTCCTACCACTGCACCACACACCGCGGCGGGGCCGCCCCGTAAGGTAAAGGAGGAAGGTGGGAGTGAAAGTGGGAAGAGAAAAAAGGGAACGGAGGAAGGCATGAGTGAAAGTGGAAAGAGAGAAAGGGGAGTGGAGCCGTAGTGGAGGGCTCCACAGTAATTTCGACCACCTGGTCTTTAACATCCACTGACATCGCACAGCACACGGGCGCCACTTCGTTTCACCTCCATCGAAACGCAGCCGCCGGCGGTCGGAATCGAATCCTGGTACTCCGGCATAGTCGTCGGGCGTCTTAACACTGCACCACCGCGGCTTTTTTTAAAGCGCAGTACTTTAGCGCCCGTTCCTCGGTTTTGCGTCGTGGTCGCCGTGGGCGTTGTCCCTCGTAACCAGCTCCACTTTCACTCCCACCATCCTTCCTTCCTTCCCTTACGGCGCGTTCAGGTGTCCACAGAAACAAGTGTGACAGATACTACGCCTTTCCATTCCTGTGAACCAATTATGAAAGGCACTCTTCAGAGCTCAAGTGCACTTTCACTCCCACCTTCCTTCCTTTCATTACGGCGCACGCGATTCAGGTGCCCAGAGAATCAAGCATGACAGATACTGCGCCTTTCCATTCTTGTGAACCAGTTAAGAAAGGCACGCTTCAAAGCTCAGGTGGGAGACGTGACCACACATGGTATACACTGTAAAGATATTTCATGAAAAAAATTGGCAGTGGCTTAGCCTGGTTAAGCCTGGTAATTGCGAAAGCAATAGCTATGGCTACACCTAGGTTCAGCTGGTGGTTTAGCTGGTTGTGGTGCTTGTGGTTATGCTTATGGTTATGCAGTGATTCACTCTGGCCACGGCATATAGTTCAACTATTATTTATTGCGGGGTGCTACCTGGTTATTGTATGTATAACTAGTAGCGGAGGCATGGAGTGCCGCGGCTGCAACGATATACTTGGTTGTGGGTGAGGTTAAGGCAGAATGTACAACTGCCGCTCCGGCACCGGCTGCAACGGCATTCTTAACGCCAGAAGAAATGAAAGCATTCCTTGAGACTGCGTTGGTTCCACCTGCCGCTAGGCCACCTCCTATAGTATCCAACGTTGCACCCCCGGCGGTAGCTGCGGCTGCAGGCCCATAATTCTTCTTAGCTTTACGAGCATGTGGCACAACTGCAGCTCCGTCCAGCCGTATATCAACTTTGGGCTTAACTCTCGGTGTACCCGAACCGGCGCCCCAAACCTCGTTCTAAACGGTCTCCCAACAGTCTCAGGGATGACGTCACTCCGGCTGCAGCGCTCCCTCACGGAGGGAGCGGGAGTCAGGCCGCGGCTGGTAGCTACCACCTCGCGAGCCGACGGCGCAAGTTGGGGCCCCTGTTTTTGCGACAGATGGGATGACGTCACTCCGGCTGTAGCGCCTCTCGTGGAAGGAGCGGGAGTTAGGCCGCGGTTGGTAGCTACCGCCTCGCGAGTTGACGGCGCGAGTTGGGGCCCTGTTTTTGCGCAGCTGTGCTGGGCGGCGCGCCCAAAGTCACGCTAAAGGTCAATGGTAGCTACCGCCTCGCTACGCGAAGGGCTGAAAAGTGAAAGTAGTATTTCTTTCGCAATAATAATGCGAGCGCCCACACCGAACTGCAGGGTAACATGTGCAGTAACCGAGACTTCACACACAGAGAAAAGCATCATATTTTTATGTAGTTTGCGTTTTACAGCTAGTTCACTATGGTTAAAAAAACCGCTTTTCAAAAAACGTCTCGAATGGCATGTTTCAGCACTAAGCTCTTTGACCCCCGTTCCTGGGTTTCGCTTCGTCGTCGGCGTTGCCATCGCCTTTGTCTCTTGTAACCAGCTCCTCTGTTGTTGGGGTGGCGGGTACTCCTTCTCTCCCCCTCCCTCTTCTTCCGTGGCGGCGACCGTGCATGTTCTCCGATTGCTGCGGGCGATCCTGCCACCTTTCGCCGCGCGTGTACCTCCCCCCCCCCCCCCCCCCCCTCCCCCCGCAGGGCGGCGACGGTGTTCGGTTCCCGAAGCGCCGGCTCGCTATCAGCGGA
Organism: Amblyomma maculatum; assembly: GCA_023969395.1. Taxonomy (NCBI): domain Eukaryota; kingdom Metazoa; phylum Arthropoda; class Arachnida; order Ixodida; family Ixodidae; genus Amblyomma; species Amblyomma maculatum. The sequence goes on from JAJIZL010043199.1 coordinate 20,548, forward strand.
TCACGGTGCGTGCATCTTGCCGAAACGCAGTCAGGTTGTCTTGTCTCGCTAGCGGCGTCAGCGGCATCCGTCAGTCGCTGCTATTGCTTCTGGTTACGCCATACTAATCCCGAAAACCACAGACACATGTTGTTTGAAAACTATTAAAGGGTATTGTCCGATATCCTTATGCAAAGTGGATTATAAGATAATTGCGAAGGTTCTTTGTTCTCGTCCTCAGCTTGTGGCATTAGTCTCTTCACCGCGCAATGTTCCCATGGGCCCACGCGCTGCCGATGCGCTGCCTCCCACAACCTCCCGATAACTTGATTACTCTCTTCATTTCTCCGATCACAAAGCTTCCTTCATGACAGTCAAAAACTGTTAGTGGAGTGTTTCATGAGGGAATATGTGCAAAAAAAAATAGTTTTCTGTTTGTACATACATGTCTTGCTCGAAATATTTGCCTCGATCTATCGACAAAGGTGAAACAGCTGATAAGCTACGCTGAAATTTCACATTAGAAAGTAACGTAATCGTGAGCAAATTTTTTTTATTGCTTGGTCTTCACACACTACATTTCACGAAAACAAAGTCAGCAAAAATCACATAAACGCTATTTACATACTACACACTAAAATTCACGCATACACAACAAAGGCTCTAGTCTTGAGAGCCACTCAGGAGGTTCTGCAGCTTTCTAGATTGGCAAAAATACGCTTTTTCGAAAATAAATTCGAGCAGGCCGTGCGTCTTTATCACAATGGTAACCCGCCATTCTTGAGCGCAATATACAGTGGAGGCCCATGAGCATAATTAAATCCTCACTTACTATGCATAAGATACCGGATGCCATGCGGGTCTAGCGGAAAATCTTTTATTAACGTTCTTCGTAATACATCCCAAAAATATACCCCTTCCCAACAGTGTAAAAATACGTGGTTTACTGTTTCTAGCATCCCGCATATTAAAAAGTGCGATTCCCAGGGTATAGATAATCTCTTTTCCTCCAAAAATGTTTTTTGCATGCCTGGCTTACTTGCAAGACAATAAACCCATCACTGTTCATGCTGCCACTGCACCAACTCGGCGCGGCAGGACAAAATGGTTGATGTGACTTAATTACTTAAATAATTAGAGCCAATTAAGACAGTCAGCCGTCAAAATAGCCAGAAGGGGTAATGTTGAAGTCCAAAGGAGGTCAAGTGGCACTCAACTTCCGGTGACGTATAGAGCTAACTTCGGTGGCGGGAAATTTGAAATTATTGAACATGAACGAGCGGGAAAGGGCATGATTAGCGTGCACAAATGGGTGGGAATGGCCAGAAAGTATGCAAAGAGACATAATATACTAACTGCAGTCTAGAAATTTCCGAGCGCAACGCTGAATCTGCAGTGAAAAAATGCGAAATCCTGAGAGTTGCTGCTTGCACAGACCACGCGCGCGCTCCTTGTCGAACAAAACTAGGGTTTCGTTAAACGCATCAATGTTCACCGGCATTCTGTAATTGGTTTATAGGCAAGGAAAGGCGCAGTATCTGACGCAGAATCCTGCTGACACATCTCGCGGACAACACGCAACGCTCGGGCTTAAACATTTCTCCAGTGAAGATTCTTCGGTGATTTCGGAAAAGTTTTAAGGGTGAATGGTTGCTGTTCCTGACCCTATGGGGCTGGGACTGGTAGGTCAACGCCGCTTGCGGTGGGGGCTAGCCTGCCACTGAATGTTTATCTGTTGTAGGCAGTCATTGCCCCCGCCACCGCTTAGGTGGTGGACGACCGCTGTTGCGGCGCGCGTCTTTCTCTCCCTCTTCTTTATCTTTCTTCTCTATTTTCTCTTCTGTCCGGCCCGTCGGGGTGGTACAGTGGTAAGACGCCCGACTACTGTGTCGGAGTGACCGGGTTCGAACCTGACCTCGGTGGCTGCGTTTCGATGGAGGCGAAACGAAGAGGCGTCCGTGTGCTGTGCGAAGTCAGCGCACGTTAAAGATCCCCAGTGGTCGAAATTACTCCGGAGCCCTCCACTACGGCTCCTCTTCCTCTCTTTCCACCTTCATTCCCACCTTCCTCCCTTCCCTTACGGTGCGGTTGAGGCGTCCACAGAAAACAAGTGAGGCAGTTACCGCGCCTTTCCCTTCCTATAAATCAATCAGGCAGCGTGAGTACGGGTGGTTGTTGTGTTGTGGCTGTAGGAAGAAGGAAAAGAAAATGCACGGGCCTGCTACTGGCTCTGTAGCTGGGTCACCACCGCTGCCTCGTGCGGACAGAAGAGAAAATAGAGAAGAAAAAAAAGAACAGGGAGAGAAAGACGCGCGCCGCAACAGCCGTCGTCCGCCACCGAAGCGGTTGCGGGTGCAATGACAGCCCACAACAGATAAAACTTCGGACAGGCTAGTACCCGCCGCAAGCGGCGGTGACCTACCTGTCCCAGCCCTATCCGTGAGTGCGGGTGGAGGCGGTGAAGGGTGGCAGTTCCTGACCCTAGGTGGTTGGAACGGTAGGTAAACGCCGCTTGCGGCGGGGTCTAGCCAGCTGTTGTGGGCCGTCATTGACCCGCCACCACTTAGATGGGGAACGACGGCTGTTGCGGCGCGCGTCTTTCTCTCCCGCTTCTTTTTCTTTCTTCTCTACTCTCTCTCTCTCTCATCTGTCCGCACGAGGCAGCGGAAGTGGCTCAGCTACAGAGCCAGTAGCAGGCCCGTGCGTTTTCTTTTCCTTCTTCGTACAGCCGCTACAACAACTGGCAGCGGAGGTGGCTCAGCTACAGAGCCGTAGCAGGCCGAACTGAAGGGTGGCTGTTCCTGACACTGATGGAGCTTGGACAGGTATGTCACCGCCGCTTGCGGCGGGGGCTAGCCTGCCACCGAATTTTTATCTGATGTAGGCCGTCATTGCACCCGCCACCACGTCGGTGGTGGACGGCGGCTGTTGCGGCGCGCGTTTTTATCTCCCTTTTCTTTTTGTTTCTCCTCTATTAATGCGAGAGCATTACTTCGCTATGTTCACAGATTTCTGTCCGCAGACCGTGTCCGCAAAATCGTGTCCACAGCACTTGTGAGTAATTGAGAAGCGATAGAGGTTAATGAGTGGTGTCAATCGATAAAGGGTGACGTATAGTTGTTGCCGACAATAATTAGGACAATAAGTTAATTAGGGGACTAGTCAGAATAACTGGTTCACGGGAAAGGAAAGGCGCTGTATCTGCCACACTTGTTCTGGGGACGCCTAACCGCACGTAAGGGAAGGGAGGAAGGTGAGAGTGAAAGCTAAAAGAGAGAAAGGGGTGCCGTAGTGGATATGACGTCACGCAACCGGAAGTAGAGCCGAAAAAGGGCATAGGAAGGGATTGGAGCGCAAAAATGGATAAACAAGCAGTGCTTTAATATGAAGTAGAGAATGTGACGTCACGCAACCGGAAGTAGAGCCGAAAATGGGCATATGAAGGAATTGGCGCGCAATTTGAAAGTACCAAAAACTAAAATGGACAAAAAAGAAGTGAATTAAGCAACTAGAAGCAACCAGAAGCAACCAACAGCAGCATCCGTGCTTTCACATTACTGCAATGCAGATTCTGCAGGGCTCTTTATTTTTTTTTCTTCTGTTCGCACGAGGCAGTGGAGGTGGCTCAGCTACAGAGCCAGTAGCAGGCCCGTGCATTTTCTTTTCCTTCTTCCTATAGCCACAACATAAGGCTCATGGAACGAAATCCTATGTGCGAGAGTTGTGCAAGTGATTTGTATGTCTCCTGCTAGGGGTGGTGGTTGGGGTGAAAACATTTATTGTAGATTTGGAGGCTTGTTTGATGCCTTAAGTGCCTCGGCCTTAAAATACTGGGTGGAGACCCTAGTCAGGGACACCATTGGCGGTTGCCGCCGCCCGCGCACGCCGCGTTAAGGCCCTTTGGTCCTGTAGGTCGCAGCAGCCGAGCAGGGTCGCCCCCCAGTCCTCCCGGGAAGGGTTAGGGATGGGTTTTGTTGGCAGGCCCATACCATGTGGTAGGTGTCAGCCACCTCCCCACAGTACTGGCACTGGCCAGTGAATTGGGAGTCAAAGTGTTGAAGTACTGCCGGGCACAAACTTGTGTTAGTGAAGAGGATCAGGAGCAGCCTCTCGTTCGCTTTTCATAACCCTTTGCTGGGGTTAGGGTATTTGCGATGCGAATTTTGATGAAACATTACAATACCTTTGGACGTGTAGGCCGGATGTCCTCAGCCGATTCGAGTCCCGAGGAAACTGCCCGGAGAGAAAGCGCGTGGGCGGCTGCGCCAGCTGCCTCGCTCCCTGCAAGACCCTGGTGGCTAGGATTCCATACCAGATATCGGCACGTGGGTTCCGTGTCCCGACTGCAATTTTGATATATTCTATAGGTTAAGGGGGCGGTCCACCCTTAGGCGATGTTCCGACAGGCCTCTCGTGAGTCGGTGATGATATATTTAGATGTGTGATATGAGGCGGCGAGTGCAATGGATACATTTTCAGCGTGTGTTATAGATTTGGCCTTGAATGTAAGGCCATCGACTGTGTTCCCGTTGTGAACGTCTGCGGCTGTACACCAGCCCCCCGGATGGGGGCCAGAGGAATGCACGTAGAAAACACCTGATTTGTTGCCATAATGGCTGGCCAAGGCTTCCGCCCGCGACAGGCGCCGCCCATTACGGTCTTCTCGTGACATGTTGGCAGGGAGAGGCCGCACTTTGAGGGCGCGTCTCCAGAATTCTGGGATGCGGAGCCTCTCCTCTGTGAACTGTTTATGTTGAATGTTCAGCCGGGCAAGAAGGCGGCAACCCGACACTGTCTGTGTGAGGCGGATATATTGGTTCATCAAATGTGCTTCCCGAAGTTCTCTGAAAGTGTTCACCACCCCTAGGGCCATGAGACGACTGTTAAAAGTGGAGATTGCGAGGCCAAGGGCACGTTTCATGATTCTTCGGAGGATCACCTCGAGGGTATCCTCCTCGTGCTTCCGCAAGTGGAGGTAAGGGGTCGAATACAGGATTCGACTGGTTACGAAGGCGTTTGCCAGCCGCAAAGCATCCTTACTTCGCAACCCAACGCGTTTGTTAGACACCCGGCGGACCATACGGCCCACCTGGTCCCCCACCTGGCGGAGCTTGGCTAGTGTTGTGTCAGGGCGGCTTTGCTTATGGATGAGGAGACCGAGTACTCTGATCTCTTTCGATTCATGAATGGGACCGCTCGCAAGCGAGAGCGCGATTTGTGTAGTGCATCTCGAAGAGGGGCGGAGATGCACAATCTGTGATTTCTAGGAGGAACATTGAAGACCAAAGCTCCGGGCATAGCGGTCCACTATGCTCGCCGCTGTTTGCAGGCAGGTTTCAATGTCGCCAACACTGCCCTCCCTAATGAAAAAACCATATGAGTCACAATAACCTCAAACAAATTCTCAAACTAAACTAATACAAATCTCATAGAAATCTCATACTAAACTCATTCATCATATAAGAATTATATGAGAATTAATGAGATTTGTATGAGTTTAGTATGAGAAATCTATATGAGGATATTGTGACTCATACGGTGTTTTTCACAGGGGCTGCGTTGCCATAGGGTGATGTCGTCGGCGTAGAGCGCATGCTGCAAGCCTTCGACCTCAGCCAGCTGGGCCGGCAGAAGCATCATGGCAATGTTAAAAAGCAGCGGGGAAAGAACTGCGTCCTGAGGTGTGCCCCGCGTGCCGAGCATGAATGGTCCGTACTCCTTCTCTTGCATTTTTATGTAGGATTGTCGGTCTGTAAGGAATTGTCTTATATAATTGAAAGTATTGCTGCCACAGTGTGTTTCACGTAGATGGGTCAGTATGACTTCGTGTGTGACGTGATCGAAAGTGCCTTTTAAGTCTAGGGTGAGTACAACTCGGTCATTGTGGGGGCGTTCGAATAGGTTAAGAATTTCTCTGTCAAGTTGGAGAAGGACATCCTGTGCGGATCTGTGTGGGCGAAATCCGAACATGGTGTCCGCGAACGTGTCATCATCATCATCAGCCTGACTATACCCACTGCAGGGCGAAGGCCTCTCCCATATTTCTCCACTTAACCCGGTTCTGTGCTAGCTGCATCCACTTGACCCCTGCGAACTTCCTAATCTCATCCGCCCACCTAACTTTCTGCCGCCCCCTGCTATGCTTTCCTTCCCTTGGAATCCAGTTTGTTACCCTAAGCGACCATCGGTTATCCTCTCTTCGCACTACATGTCCCGCCCATGCCCATTTCTTCTTAATTTCCACTAGAATGTCGGTAACTTGAGTTATTTCTCTGACCCACTCTGCACGCTTCCTATCTCTTAATGTTACCCCTACCATTTTTCGTTCCATAGCCCTCTGGGTTGTCCTCAACTTAAGCAGAACTCTCTTGGTTAGCCTCCACGTTTCAGCGCCATAGGTGAGTACAGCTAAGATGCAACTATTACATACTTTCCTCTTTAGCGATACCGGTAACAAGCTAGACAAGGACGCGTAGACGCGAACGTGTGCCTGTGTTCAAAATACTCGGATAGCTGATTGCGCACCAGTCACCATTAAGTTGCCCACACAAAAGGTGTGAGAGATGGGATGGAGGTTATCCGTGTCGATTGGTATGCCAGCTTTCGGGATGAAAGTCACAAGTGCCGTTTTCCAATCGATGGGTAAGTGGGTTTACCCTGTCCAGATTCCTTTAATGTATTCGAGTAGGCACTGGTACTTCGAGTCAGGCAGGTTCGCCAAAAGCGTGGCGGTGACCATGTCCCGGCCAGGCGCGGTGCCTCTCTTCATTTTGACTAGACTGGCCTGAAGATCGTGAAGCTGGAAAGGTTTATTCAGCTCCGAGTTCTCCTTGCCCGCGTAGGAGTAGACCGATCTTCGGGGTCTTAGTAACGGTCCCGGATCGATTGTGCCAGCTACATAGTGTTGCCTTTAAATAAGTCGATTGCTCGGTGTAAATGGTTTTGGGTTTCGGTGTGGGTCTGCGTTGGATTGATGAGAGCTCGGAAGAGCCTTCATGTATTACGGCTAAACATTTGTCGGGCCGCTGTATTGCAGCGATCCACCCTGTTCGATCCACCCAGCGATCCACCCTGGCGAGCTGGGCCGCGTACTCGGCGCCTCGGTGGGTGATATCGGCAATACGTTATTTAAGTTTCCGTTTGTGTTTTTGGCGACGCCAGTGGCATGTAAGGCTGCGGTGAGCTTCCCAGAGGTGAATGAGGTGGTTATCCACGAACAAGGCGTGATAAAAAAAACATTGGCTTACATCGAATCGGCCAACACGTCGACAACAGAAGAGCCTAGGAACGCACACTTCTAGAGCAGTTTTACATTTGTTTTTAAAGTGAATAGCGCAGTACCTCTCACTTGTCGGTGGACGCCTTAGCAGCGCCGGGAGGGAAGAGGTGAACGAAAGAATGAGAAAAAAAATTCCGCCAGCGGAGATTTCGATCTCAATGTACACTGAGACTGCATAGCAGACAGGCGCACCTGTATTCTCACTCCATTGCAGTACGCGCGCCGCAGCCGCGACTCCGATCCCCGGCCGAGAGTGCATTGCGTTGCGCGTTATGTGATGACGTGTGTACTATGCTTGACAGCAGCAGCATCCGGCCAGAGGAGAAACGATGCGCGGATTTCGTAGGTGGTTCTTGTGCGGTGGTTCGAGAAGCCCAGCCCAGCGGGAAGGCGTGGGAACATGTGCAGTGTGCATGCTTGGGGATCTTCCACACTTGGGCATGCGGGCGTCATAGTGGCGTAAACTTCTCCTTCATCCATGCCCGGTTCACGGATTTTCAATACGTATCGAATAAAACGGAAGCGCCTGAAATTCGATTCACGGATGTTCAATACTTATTGAGTAACACGGAAGTGGCTGAAATGCTTATAAGGACATTCTCCTTCATCCATGCGCCAATTCTCGGATTTTCAATACGTACTGAGGAAAACAGAACCGTTTTACATTGTTTTAAGGAGGTTGTCTGCGTCAAATTACGGTTTGTCCTTACAGTGTGTGTGGTAGAGCCGGGCACGCCGAAAAACGAAGTGTTGATCAGGGAAACTGCGCAGCCCAAGAGTTGCGATCAGCCAGGGCAAATGCACGTCCGCTGTAGAGAGCGAGACTTGCGAAGGATCGACCAGAGCAGAGGCAGCATCATTCGTGTCCCACAACCACGCCGGGTTGTATCCACGAAAGCAACAGCCCTAGTGCGAACGCAATCCGAAGCGCCCCAGCTGTCGAAGGAGCCTGTTCGTGTGCCGGTTAGCGCTAAGCGAGACGACAGACTCAGTGGCGAGCCGCCAGAATAAAATCCTAGCAGGGGGGCTGATGTGAGCGGTTGTTGTTCGGACTTGCCTGGAAGTGAGTCATGCGCTTCTGGCCGCATTGCAGACGCGGGGCCGCACTTTGACCACTTTGACGACACCGGTGCCCTACTAGCTCCGGTTAGCGCCAGCTTGTCAGAGATAGCGTCAAAAGAAATTAGAAAGACTACTCAAGTGCTGCCACCGGAAAAAGCGGAAAGGCAGGCGCGAGAAAGAATCGAGCAAGTTGAAGCTATCGTGAAAAAGAAAGCGACTATCCCGAAGGCACATATGCACCCGTGCCGAGAAAATGCATGACTGGTGCGCCACGCGTTAGGAGAGGGATCAGTTCAGTTCAGTTCAGTTCAGTCGTTCAGTCGTGTCCGACTCTTCGTGACCCTATTGACCATGTCACGCCACGCTTTCCGGTCTCTCACTATCTTCCTAACATCACATAACTTCATCTGCAGTGCCTCGAGGATGCCATCTAACCATCGCGTTCGCTGCCTACCCCTTCTCCGGCAACCCTCAACCTTTCCCAACATCAAATCTTTCTCCAGCGACTCCTCTCTTCTCATCAGATGACCAAAGTAGCTTAGCTTTAACTTTATAATTTGACCCTCCAATGAGCAGTCAGGGTTTATGGTCGACAATATTGACTGATTTGATCTTCTGGCAGTCCAAGGAACTCTCAAGAGTCTTCGCCAGCACCACAATTCAAACGCGTCAATTCTTCGGCGGTCAGCCTTTTTCACAGTCCAACTCTCGCATCCATACATCACAACTGGAAAGACCATAGCACGAGTTATACGGATCTTGGTTGGCAGACTAATGTCTCTGCTCTTTACTAGGCGGTCAAGGCTAACCATTGCTCTCTTTCCCAGAAGCAGGCGTCTCCTAATTTCATGGCTGCAGTCTCCTTCCGGGGTAATCTTGGAGCCCAAGAAGAGAAAATCTGTCACAGCTTCCACTTCTTGTCCATTGATGCTCCAGGACTTGATAGGGCAAGACGCCATGATCTTTGTCTTTTTAATGTTCAGTTTAAGCCCAAACTTCTCACTCTCTTCTTGTACGCGCATCAGAAGTCTCTTGAGTTCCGCTTCACTTTCTGCAATTAAAGTGGTATCATCCGCATATCTAAGGTTGTTGATACGTTTTCCAGCAATCTTCACTCCAGCTGAAGACTCGTCCAGACCGGCCTTCCTCATGATGCACTCTGCATATAGGTTAAATAGGCAGGGCGACAGTATGCAGCCTTGCCTCACTCCTTTCTCAATCGAAAACCAATCAGTAAGACCATGCCCAGTTCTGACTGTGGCCTCTTGCCCTTCATACAGGTTCCTGAGGAGACAGATGAGGTGAATTGGAACTCCCATCTCTTGGAGAGCTTGCCACAATCTGCTGTGATCTACGCAGTCAAACGCTTTCGCATAATCAATAAAGCAGAAGTAGATGGGTTTCTGGAACTCTCTTGCTTTTTCCATGATCCAGCGAAGGTTGGCAACTTGGTCTCTAGTTCCTCTGCCCTTGCGAAACCCAGCTTGCACGTCCGGAAGCTCCCGATCCACATACTGCTGCAGCCTACCTTGGAGGATTTTCAACATCACCTTGCTAGCATGCGAAATAAGCGCGATCGTGCGGTAGTTGGAACAATCCTTGGCACTGCCTTTCTTTGGAATGGGGATGTAAACTGACCTCCTCCAATCCTGTGGCCACTGCAGGGTTGTCCAAATCTTCTGACATAATGTATGCAGAATGTTAACAGCGTCATGGTTGAGGTTTTGAAGCAACTCAGCTGGAATGCTATCAATTCCGCTAGATTTGTTCTTAGCAAGGCTGGCTAAGGCCCATTCAACTTCACTCTTCAGGATGCCCGGCTCAAGATCAGTTATCACAACTGTCTTATGTTGGGTTTGCACATTCGAGTCCTTCTTGTACAGTTCTGTGTATTCCTGCCACCTCTTCTTTATCTCTGCGGCTTCAGTGAGGTCCTTGCCTCGTTTGTCCTTTATCACGCCCATCTTAGCACAGAAGTTTCCTTTGATATCTTTGATTGTCTTATACAGAGCTCTTGTGCTCCTTAATTGGCTGTTGTCCTCAACTGCTTGGCACTGTATGTTCAAGAAGGCATTCTTATCTCTCCTTGCTATTTTCTGAAAATCCGCATTGAGAACCTTGTATCTTTCTTTTTCCCCCATAACTTTTGCCATCCTCCTTTCCTCAGCTATTTGCAAAGCCTCTTCAGATAACCAGTTTGCTTTCTTGCATTTCTTTTGCTTTGGAACTACCTTAGTAGCAACTTCTTGTATTATATCACGAACATCAGACCACATCTCTTCGGGCTCTTTGTCTTCTAGATCTAATTCTTGAAATCGATTCCTCACTTCCACAGCATATTCTAATGGAACTTGATCCAGATTATACCTGAAAGGCCTTCTAGTTTCCTGCGTTTTCCTCAATCGAAGCTTAATCTTGGCAACAAGAAGCTGATGATCGGTGCCACAATCGGCCCCAGGCCTTGTTTTTACTGCTTGTATAGCGCTTCTCCATCTCTGCCGGCAAATAATATAATCGATCTGATTCCTGTACAGACCGTCCGGTGAAGTCCATGTGTACAGGCGCCTCTTGTGCTGTTGAAAATGAGTATTCGCTATGGTCAGGTTGTTTTCTTGACAAAACTCTACTAGCCTCTGCCCAGCTTCATTTGGCTCACCAAGACCGAACTTGCCTGTAATTCCGGATATTTCTTCACTCCCTACCTTGGCATTCCAATCTCCTATGAGAAAAACGACGTCTGATGATGGGGTGCGGTCTAAAAGGCATTGTAGGTCCGCATAAAATCTCTCAACGTCAGCTTCTTCAGCAGTAGTGGTCGGTGCATAGACTTGGATAACTGTTATGTTGAAAGGGTGACCTTGGATCCGAAGTGAAATCATTCGGTCGTTTTTGGGGTTGTACCCTAGCACTGCTTTGCCCATTCTTCTGTTTACTATGAGAGCGACCCCATTCCTTCTCTTGGATTCGTGCCCACAATAAAAGACATAATGGTCGCCGGAGTTAAATTCTCCCATTCCGGTCCACTTGAGCTCGCTGATACCCAAGATATCAATGTTCAATCTGTCCATTTCTCGCTTGACGATATCCAGTTTACCTTGCGTCATAGATCTTACATTCCATGTTGCTATGTGATACATCTCCTTGCAACATCGGACTTTCCGGTCGCTTCCCGACACATCCACAACTGAGCGTCCTTTTGGCTTTAGCCCAGCCGCTTCATTCGTCCTGGAGCTACTAGGAATCGCCCTTTGTTCATCCCCAGTAACATGTGGGACGCCTTCCAACCTGGGGGGCTCATCTTCCGGCGCCATATCATTAATGGTATTGTGACTGGCCATAAGGTTTTCTTGGCAGGAAATACTGGAGTGGGTTGCCATTACCTTCTCCAGTGAATCACATTTTGTCAGAACTCTCTGCCGTGACCTGTCTATCTTGGGTGGCCCTACACAGCAGAGCTCACGACTTCATCGAGTTTCGCAAGCCCCTCCGCCACGACAAGGCAGTGATCCATGAAGGGGTAGGAGAGGGATAGGTTGCTAGAAAAGCAAGCGATTCATGCTCATGTGTTTCTTTGCACAGAAACAGGAAGGTAAGGTTGTTCCGTTAAACGGACAGCCGAAGCTTTAGTGAAAAGGATGATCTCAACGGTAACGCCGATGGCTTAAGTAGGAGCCCCTAACGTGAGAAGAAGCCTCTTTTCACTTGGTGTTTTTCTTCCAGACATAGGATTTTGAACACATCGATACGCGGCAGAAGGCTAGTTCAGGGAAAACCGCCACAGCTGATGACAGACGTAAATGTTCGTGCAAGCACCAACCGTGGCTTCAGCTTCGTCGTCTCTCACTCTTTTTTCCATCATCGCCCTCTTCCGTGCCATATACGTAACACTGCCCCGCCACGAAAAGCACCGTCCCGGTGCATACTACGTCGAGTAACTAAAGCTGGAGTGGTAGGGCTTCATGCGAGCGACATGAACGATTTCGGAACATGGCATATCGAACTGTCGGCGTGGGTGCACAGGGGTGACCTCGTATATCACAGAAGTGACTGGCCGTGAAACACGGTAGGGGCCTGTGTACCGCGGCAAGAGCTTCTCACAGAGCCCAACTCTGCGGGCGGGAGTCCAGAGCAAGACCAGAGAGTCCGGAGAGTGATGGGCATCGCGATGTCGGGAATCATGGCGCAGTTTTTGGGAGTTCTAGAAAGAAGCCAGTCGGCGGCGAGCAACAACACGGGCGGTGTCAGCTCGGGATATGGCGTCACGAACATAGGAACCTGCATCAGCGGTGTGACGCAGTGCGCTGTCACACGGAAGAGAGGGGTCACGGCCGAACAGAAGATAGAAGGGCGAGTAGCCCATTGTATCATGACGGGAGGAATTATACGCAAACGTAACAAACCGTACAGTAATATCCCAGTCACTGTGATCAGCCGATACATACATTGACAGCATGTCCGTGAGTGTGCGATTGAAGTGTTCGGTGAGGTCGTTCGTTTGTGGATGGTACGCGGTGATGAAATAGTGCTTAATGGAGCAGTATCGGAGAATGTCTTCGACTACTCGAGCGAGAAAGCAACGGCCGCGGTCCACTGACCGCTGGCAGCTGGCGTGGAGCACGGTGGGGAAGGATAATGTCGCGGAGGAGAAACGCAGCCACGTCAGTAGCACAGCTGGTGGGTATCGCTCGTGTAATGGCATAGCGCGTAGTGTAGTCCGTAGCCACCGCAATTCATTTATTCCCCGAAGCAGACAGAGGGAAAGGCCCGAGGAGATCAAGGCCAACTCGGTAACTTAAATCTATAGGAATATCGATCGTTTGTAGGGATCCAGCAGGAAAAATTGAGGGCTTCTTGCGTCACTGACACCTGTCAAGAGAAGCCTAATAACGACGAACAGAGCGGTGGAGGTCTGGCCAAAAGAAGCGCCGGCGGACGCTGTGACCCGCAATGGGCGCGTCATGCAGCTGCTGAAGAACGATGGCACACAGGTGGTCGAGGACTACGAGCAGAGAAGTGTGAGTGGACGAGCCGTGTCCGCAAAGTTGGGGACAAACCGCCGAAAATAAGAGCAGAGGCCAACGAAACTACGAACGTCACTGGTACAGCGCAGTGTAGGAAATGCACTTACAGCACGACTTTTGTCGGGGTTGGGTTGAACGCCGCGGGCGTCAACCAGGTGTCCGAGAACTTTGAGTTCACGTCGGCCGAAGCTACACTTTTTGGAATTCAGCTGAAGGCCAGTTCTTCGGAAGACTCCAAGAACGGCATCAAGGCGGTGAAGATGGCTCTCGAAGGTCGAAGAAAAGACAATAAAGTCCTCGTGATAACATAAGCACGTTGTTCATTTAAAACCCCGTAAAAGAGAGTCCATCTTACGCTCGAATGTAGCGGGCTCATTACACAGGCCAAAAGGCATCACCTTGAATTGGTACAGGCCATCGGGTGTGACGAAGGCGGTTTTCTCTCGGTCCCGTTCGTCGACCGCGATCTGCCAATAACCGGAACGAAGATCAATCGAAGAGAAATAACTGGCACCGTGCAAGCAGTCGAGGGCATCATCTATCCTGGAAGTGGGTAAATCTCCTTCTTTGTAACTTTGTTGAGGTGTCGGTAATCAACGCAGAACCTCCAGGTATTGTCCTTCTTTTTAACAAGCACGACAAGGGACGCCCAGGGGCTGCTCGAAGGCTCTATAATGTTTCTTGCCAACATCTTGTCCACTTCATTTTGTATGACGCGACGTTCAGAAATGGCGACTCGGTAAGGTCTTCTGTGAATTCGTCTGGCGTCTCCAGTATCGATGCGATGAGTAACGAGGGCCGTTTGTCCCTAGGGTCGGTTACTAAAGTCGAAAATGTCACTGTACGAAGTCAGAAGGCTCGTAAGGGCTTGAGAATGATCAGGACACAAGTCAGGAGCTACCATTCCTGATATGCGGGCCTCCGTAGGCGGGGACTGTGCAGGTCGTGTCGATACTTCAGTAGGAGTGTCAGGTAAAGGTGCAGACGCATTAAAGTCAGAGAGTGGAGTCAGTTCGGCGAGACAAATGCCTTCAGGAAGAACTTGTAGAGAAAAACTGAAGTTTAGGAAGGAAATATAAGTGTGATTATTGGCTACGTGCACGATATTATGAGGGAGAACTATGCTACGCTGCAGAGTAACGTTGGTTACTGGGGAAACCTCGTAGCCGCCATCAGGAATGGAGGGAAAAGGCGACATGAGCACATACACAGCGGCTTCAGGTGGCAGACGAGTAAATGCAGCGGAGCGAAGACGGAGCGTTGAAGTTTCATGAGCTTGTTCGTCAGGACAGAGCGGCAGGCCTAGATGAAGCAGTCCAGAAGAACACTCAGTAAGAGCGGAGTGGGCAGTTAAAAATTCGAGGCCTAATTTAACATCTTGAGGGCAACTGGTGAGGACTGTAAATAACACAGTGATGTTGCGGCCGGCAGTGCTAATTCGTGCAGTACACATACCAATAACAGTAGCTGTGTTGCCATTCGCAACACGGATGGTAGATGAGGAGGCGGGTGTGAGGACTTTCTTGAGGCGTCGGCGGAGCGAAGAACTGAGGACAGAAATGTGGGCGCCAGTGTCAATAAGTGCAGAAATTGGAACTGCATCCAGAAGAATATCAATGAGGTTACGTCTAGGTTCGTGGGTTAGTACCGAATTGGCAGCCCGTGTCGGTAATGCATTGTCACTCCGGGGCGCTGCATTCGCTTGTTTCCCGAGTAGGTGCCGACGTATGATGGGGGTGAGCTGCGACGAGGTACCGGTGAACGGGACCGACGAGCGCGGGAAGATGGAGATCGACTGGATCGACGAGCAGTTGTGACAGTTTCGGTACGAGGCTCATCCGGTTGAGGAGGAAAGTGTCCAGGGCCATCATAGGCGGGGCGGGGCTCGGCTGGTTGAGCAACAAAACGTCGAGGTCCATAATAATACCGACGGTCAGCGTTGTAATAGGAGCGAGGGGTGGGGAAGGTACGGCTACGCGAAATGTGGCCGGTGCGACAGCAAATAAAACAGATTGGCCGGTCGTCTGAGGTGCGCCACTCTGTAGGATTGGGACCAACGTAGCGACGTGGGGAGGTCGGACTGGTGGTTGCAGCAGCCACTAAAGGAACAGGATTCGATGGTGGCGGGGGCGGCGCGGGCCTGGAGGAGAGGCCGACGTTTGCAAGTTCCTAACGGACAACGGCTTGTATCGGGGTCACGGTGTTAGACATCACAGAAGGGAGTGGTGCAGGGGTTAGGACCTCGATATCTCTCAGGACGATCCGTGTAACGGTCGTGGGATGGGAGGGCTGGTGCAAAGGGGCCAGGTCTTCCCAGGACGAAGTAGCCGGCGTGTTTGGAAGACGCTCAAAGCGATGCACGAGAAGTCTTTGTTTTGCCTGATCGAATTTAATGCAGACTTGAAGCACCGAGTCGACAGTGGAGCAGTCCGTGCAGAACAGGATGTGGAACGCATCATCCGCGATACCCTTGAGGATATGCCCTACCTTGTCAATTTCCGGCATGGAGCTGTTGACCTTGCGACACAACGCAAGCACGTCCTGAATGTAGGCAAGGTAGGACTCCGTGGGGGATTGGACACGAGAAGAAAGTTTTGGCAGCCAGAGCCCGCCCAGTGGGCTTCCCGAATAAGTCCTGAAACTTTTGCTTGCAGACGTTCCAAGTAACGAGCTCTTGTTCGTGATTTTGGAACCATGTTTGATCTGTTCCCGCCAAATTGAAGATGATGTTATCGAGTATGATGGTTGCGTCCCAGTTGTTGTTCCTGCTGCAGCGCTCATACTCATCTAGCCAGTCGTCCATGTCTGGGTGGTCGTCACCATTAATGATTGGAGGGTGGCGAACTTCCGTGAATACTACTGGATGAGGCAATGCTCCCGCGGTGGTAGGGGCTGTCTCGGAGGTCATCGTGGCTGTTTTTGACGTCGTTGTGATGCCAGGTAGGTGACGGCCGCTGCGCAATTCCAGCTTTTGGCAGCATAAATGGGTTAATCTGTGTGAACGGGGATCTTGATTCACCTCCACCAAGATGATACGTGGCAGAATGCTAGTTTAGGGAAAACCACCACAGCTGATGACAGACGTAAATGTTCTCGCAAGCTACCCAGAAATGTGGCGCAACAAACACAAACACAAGCGAAGAGATACAACACACGCGCGTGTGTTTTCTCTCTTCGCTTGTGTTCGTTGCGCTACATTTCTGGGTATTACGCGGCACCAACTAGCCCATCAAGCTGTTATTTTAAGATACCGTTCTTACAAGCACCGACCGTGGCTTCAGCTTCGTCGTCTCTCACTCTGTTTTTTCATCGTCGTCCTCTTCCGTGGCATATACGTAACAATATTGTATTGTATTTTATTTGAAATTGATGTTTTTTGAAAATGCGTTTTTCCAAATTTGTGGACGCGTTCTAAGTGCTGCTGATCTGTCCTTTAGTATAGATGGGGACATAAGAGGCGAATAGTCTGGCATAACTTAGTGAAAACTGTGCCGTGCTTGCTGGCTGGCCGGTTGAGTCTTTACAGTGGTTGTGACGTTGTGGGTTGTCAGAAAACTCTCCCGAATACAAGTTGCAAAGTACCTTGGGAGCCAGGACTTGCCAAGGAAGTCTTCTGACTGTTTGGGCTCTAGAGTAGCAGAGTCGGACGATCCCAGTTAGCAGCAACATCCCAAGCCCTAAGACAGCGGATGCAGTCCCCTGCGCTTCAGGATATCCCTTCCCCGGCGGGGCAGTCTGTTACGTTTCGCCACCGACAAGTATGACACCTGACACGGCCACCGCGTAGCAACCGGCAGCAGCGAGCGTTTCGGCTTTTTCGGCGCCATCCGGTGGACCGCCGAACGCTTCCTCCCGCGAACTTGTCTCGGCGTGTTCGTGCCACGCGCCAAATGTGTGTGCGTGTGCAAATGCTGGCCAAGCCCGGCGCTCGAGGGAGAGTGTGTCGCTCTCGCCCGTCAAGCTTATAAAAAGCAGCGGAAGACTCCGCTGCGACAGAGTCTACTGGGACGACGTTGTAGTGACGATGCCAGACACGAGCTGTGTGAGCGTGTCGGTATTCTCTCCGGGTAAGCTTCCCTGATCGTTCCTTCATGATGTTGTATTAAAAGGTGTGTTCTGTTAGAAGACGCCTCGTCTTTGCTGGGACCGTTGATGCTGTCCACCTAGCCACGGAGCCGCCAGGCCAACGCTACCGATGGGGCCGAGAGCGGCGTCTAACAACTAACGTCAGCGGTTGGCTGAGCCACGCGAACCCCGAATATAATAGGGCGAACTCCTTCCTTGTTGACAATATGATCAAGAAACAATATTTCGTTTAGGAGAACTGACATTTCTCTGCTTTCAACATTAAACCTGAGGACTTGATTGCGTCAAGTACTGTTCGGAGCCTTCTCAGATGGTCTTCAAAGTTTGACGAGAACACAACGACATCGTCCAAGCATACCAAACAAATCTGCCACTTTAAGCCCACCAGTACAGCGTCCGTTACCCGTTGAAATGTGGCTGGTGCCTGTGTTATGAACGCCGTGTTCTCGCGGTCTTTTTCGTCGACTTCAATTTGCCAGTACCCGCTCTTCAGGTCCATCGACGGAAGTACTTAGCGTCAGAGCCGGTCCTCTGTGTCGTCGATGCGGGGAAGCGGGTAGACATCCTCCTTTGTTATACCATTCAAGCGACGGTAATCAACGCAGAAGCGAAGTGTGCCGTCTTTCTTGTCCACCAAAACGACTGGTGCCGCCGAAGAGCTGTTGGATAGTTGGATCACGTCTTCATGCAGCATTTCCTCAACTTGACCGCATATGACCTGGCGTTCTCGCGGCGATACAAGGTAGGGGCTTTGACGTAGCGGTCGGGCGCTTTTGTCCGTGATGATGCGAGGCTTTGCTAACGGAGTTTGCCGCACCTTCGAGGCTGAAGAAAAGAAGTCGCTGTAGCTTTCAAGAGTGCGAATCCGGTCTTATCTATCTCAGGGGAGCGCTGGGTTAATGTCGAAATTGGCCTGCTCGGCTCGGTTAGGTGCATCGTCTTCAAGTTGGCTGAGGAGGACGATGACATCTCGGGTGTCCGCTCGGGTGTCCCACCCTTCCTCCCTTAATTATGACCTCCACCTGGCCGCCGTTTTCCTCTTTGAAGCTGCACAGCTAATTCCTCAGCAAGTCCATGCCGCAGGACAGGCGGCCAAAGCAGGGACCGCCGCCCTCGCGTCGGGCTGGCTCCGCGTGCAGGCCGCACAAATTCCCGCCGTTGCTGTCGCGGGCCTGCCATCCGGTCGCGGGCCGCCGGCACGCCCGCAGTGCGCTGATCGCCTAAGACCGCGCCGACTCCACGCAGGTCGTAAATCAGGGCAGCAGGCTGCATCCCTCCGCGTACAGGAACCACTGCGGTCTGCGTATCTACACGCGCCGGGTTCTTCTCCAACCAGGATTGAACCGGCGTGTTCGAGTCCGGGAAATCCTAGACGCGTCGGGAGAAGTCAGAGTGCATTCGTATCTCCTCGTCCTCCCGTTTGCAGTCCGGTCGAGCTCGAATGCGAGCTGCTCCAAGAACATTCGTAAGCTGGTGCATCCACAGTGCGCGCTGTCTAAACATCACCTTCGCCGCTCTCGCCGCCTGAACGCAAACGGCGTGGCCCGTACGTGCACCCAGAGTGCTGCCCGTGTCGTAACTAAGGCCAGTCGGCGGGCTCGGTTCCTCTGCACGAGCTCAGCACAGGCCTCTCGTAAAGAAACGTCGCCGGCTTGTGTATGGACACGTGCTGGATAACTTCTCACGACACCTCTCGTGGGCTTGCTGTCGACATTCGGTGATTGCGCCTTCCTTCTGCACTGTAACATCGCGGAAAGGACTGCCTTCAGTTATATCCGCTCGCGCGCGAACTCACGCTTCTAGTGTTTGTTCGTGGTCAGCTCAAGTTGCACAGGCAGCCGACGCCGCCAGCGCTGCTCTGTGTGTGATCTCCACACTCGGAGCACTCCCCCTTCTTTCAGAGATCGCGCTGACTGAGGGTGTTGTAGCCATTCCTATAAAGTGGCTGTGCGCGTGATCTCACATGCGCAGCATTTGACAATTCTTC